>JAUMHM010083203.1:0-13547 GCA_032362435.1 Melikaiella ostensackeni
TCGGTGCGCGCACGCTCCGAAGTACAGTCGTGGCGGAAGAAAATGAGTCCTATTACTTTCAGGACAAACCCTGTACAGAGTATATGATCAAAATTTTATTTTTTCAACTTTCAGTCTCTTGTGAAAATAATAGGTACAAGAATTCAGAGCATATTGATTTAAGCTTTAAAAAAATCTTCATTTCGTAAACATATATGAATTTTTTTGAATTGCAGAAGTTATTTAAGTGAAGACAAATTACGTTTCATGATTCTTCAATATATTTTAACATTTTTAACAATTTTTATGATAAATTGAAAGGAAGAAAAAAAGTAAAAAACCGAATCAATCTAGGGCACATTGAATAACGGATTTTCCCACGCACGGGCCGATCGAATCGAAAAACCGATTCGATGACGCATTGAATGTCGGTTTTTTGAGATTCGATCAACGGGCCGATGAAATCGAAAAAGACCGATCCGACAGTAGCACGAATCGAATATCAGTTTTTCGACATTCGATTGATGAATCGATCGAATCGAAAAAAACCGATCCGATTAAGCGCGAGTCGAATGTCGGTTTTTCGACATTCGGTGAACGGACTGATCGAATCGAAAAAAACCGATCCGACGGTAGCACGTATCGAATGTCGGTTTTTCAACATTCGATCGGTGGGTCGATCGAATCGAAAAAAACCGATCTGACGATAGCGCGAGTCGAATCGAAAATGCCATATTCGATCCGACAAAATGCACACGTCTAATGAGAATGTTACGTAGCACAGCCAAAAGTTTTTCTACAGTGCTAAGTGACCTTCTCAGATTTTTAAATTTTTTTTCTGGTACTTCCGCTCAAAATTTGCGAAGGAGTTCTTTATTGGAGCTTTACTAGATATCCTGAGCTAGAAATATTGATGTGAGAATGTGGTCCATGATTTCAAATGGAAGCTAAATGAGTTTTTATTTAGTGTTACATAATATGCTGGTAGTTTTTAATTTTTTCAGGTTCTTACGCTCAAGATTTGAGAATGGGGGTTTTATTAGAGCTTGACTAGATATCCTAGGCTAGGAATATTCATGTGAGAATGTGGTCTATGTTTCTAAACTAAACTAAAAGAATTTTAGTATAGTGCTACGTAACCTTCTGGCATTTTTGAATTTCTTTCAGGTCCTTTCACTCGCGTTTTTGGAATCAGCTCTTTATTAGAGCTTTGCTAGATATTCTGGGCTAGGAATCTTCATGTGAGAATGTGGTCTATGCTTTTAAATACCTGTAGAAGGTAAATGTGTTTTTCTATAATGTTACATAACCTTCTGGATGTTTTCAATTTTTTTCAGGTCCTTTCGCTCAAAATTTGAGAATGAGCTTTCATTTAGAGTTTTACTCGATATCCTGTGCTGGGAATATTCATGTGAGAATGTGGTATATGCTTTTGAATACTAGCCAAAAGATTTGTTGTATAGTGCTACGTAACCTTCTGACAGTTTTTAATTTTTTCAGGTCCTTCCGCTCAAAAGTTGAGAATGAGCTTTTTATGAGAGTTTTACTATATATTGGACTAGAAATATCAATGGGAGAATGTGGTATATGTTTTTAAATGAAAGCTAAATGAGTTTTTCTATAGTGTTACATAACCTTCTGGCAGTTTTTAATTTTTGTTTTCAGGTGCTTCCGCTCAAAATTGGAGGAGGAGCTTCTTATTAGAGCCTTATTAGGTATTCTGGGATAGAAATATTCAAATGAGAATGTGATCTATGTGTTTAAATGGTAACTAGTAGAATTTTTCTATTATGCTACTATAGCAAAACAATTTTCGCCATGCTGGAACGTAACCTCTTTGCTTTAAGAATTGAAAAATTGACTTCTGCTACGTTTTTGACTTTGTAAATCTAACCCGGTAAGAAGAGAAGAATTCATAAAAATTCAGAATCTGAATTCCCATTGATACGCGAATTTTCCTCCACGTAAAATTCCACCAACGAGTAGAAAAAAAAAGCAAAACCTATTCCTTTCAATCGATTTAGAAAAATTTAATGGAAGCGTATTGGGTGGAATTAAAAAGTGGAGAAATGCAAAAGAGAGAATAGAAAGGAATAAAATAATGTCACTTTGAAGATGCAACTGTGAATTGAAATATGTGCATTTTTTGAAATAAATAAATGTTATATTACATTTATAAATTATGGGTAAAAAAAGAAGTCATGTAAATTATGTGAACGTTTTTCATTCATCTATTGAACAGAAACATATTTTGACCGATTTCATATGAAATGTGTCTTAGAACACATTTAAGGCCATGTGAGCGTAACCTCAAAAAAAAATTTTTACATTTTTTTAAAATCAACTTACGTTCACACAAAACGCAATATCGAGTTGAAAATTCGGAAAACTAAATGAAAAGCGCTAAGGAACGTTCGTCTGATCCTAAATTTTTATAATTATAAAAAAAGCAAGAAAAATTTTTTTTTATAATTATAAAAATTTAAGACTAGACAAACGTTCCTTATTGATTTTTATTTAGTTTCCGAAACTATGTAAGTTCACATGTTCTGTGCACAGATTAAAAGGAATTAAATTAATCGAAAATACAGCATGTAAGTATGGAATCAAAAATAACCATGACAAAAAAATTGAAATTTCCAAACTTATATTCCACAAGAAGGAATAGAAACCATGTAAGTGCCCATATTTTATGGACGGATTTGAGAAAATTGAATTAATCTAGAATACAGCATATAAGTATGGAATTAAAAATAACCATGAGAGGTGTGTCTACTGCTCGGATTAAGAGGAATTAAAGAAGTGGAGAATATGTTCGCCTGTATGGAATTCAACACAGGTGTCAATCGTTAAGGAAATAGAAAAGACTTGGTTTCGGAGATAAACCTATTATTTCATTGGGCACATCTGCCGATGGAAAATTAGCACATTGAAAAAAATTAAATAAATCTCACTCTTTCATTTGAATCTGAAAATATTGATTTTTCTCTATTCTTCTCTACTGACCGGGAAATTTTGTATTTTTGTACTCTATCGGGAAGGTGTAATCAAATTATTGTACCTATAGGAACAAAGAATTTAAATCATAAATTTGTATCTTTTATTATCCGAACGAAACTGCAACCACATCTAAATTCAGTATTTACTTTTTCTTAAAATTAAAAAATTTGTTTTGAAAGTAAAATAAGTAGGTATTCGAAATAGTTTAAGGAAAAATATAGAATGCATCTTCAAAAAGTTAAATAATTTTAGTGTACTTACAGTCAGTGACATAACCCAGTATTTAAATTCAAACGTCAAAATAAAGCTTTATCAATTTCAGCGCTACCGCGGATGAATTTCTGAATCAAACACTAACAGTATCAACGTAGATTCCGGTGAATCAAAATCTCTGTTCAAACAACGTTTTTTGAGCCGGGGCTTCAAATATCTATTTAATTAAACGGAATAGGGAAAGCCAGATTCAAACGTTTTCGTCGGTTTTCTCCGTTCGCTGATTTTGTATTTACTGCCTTTTTGCACAGAACGACAGTATAATAGCTGGATCGGATTCTAAAAATGTACCTGTATAATATTTGCCACCCGTTACAAATTGAATGCTTTGCATACTCACGGCTCTTCTGCACAATGTTTGAAAATTCTAAAAAAAAATCTGAAAGTCGTGTCACCGTTTTTGAGATTCAAATTTCCATCCAACATCTGTAGGTGTGAAAACTGCGCGTAGCTACCCAGGTCAAAAATGCTTAGATTTTTCTGTAGATTTAGATGTCGGACAGACACCATATAAAGGAAAAAGCTTTGCAACTAACATTGTCGAAGTATCACACACACTTTTCTACGCTTACGGAAATTAAACAGTATGTTGAGCCAAAGAATTTTTATTATGGATTGCGTCAATATTGCAGTGCACGCAAAAGTTATGACTAATTTAAGGCTAAAACGTCCCCTTCAATATTTCAGTGAAAATGTCTCCTCCAACAGTGGCAGCTGTGAAAATTGCACGTATCAAGATAGGATAAATTTTTTTACTCACCTGGCTGTATTTCGGCGTCGGAAAAACGTACCCACAAGGAAAATAACGTGTCTCAAAAATAAGGCGGTTTTCATGAAAAAATATAGTATTTTTTTTATATAAATATCTCAGAATATTTCCCGCTTACACTATAACGGGCAGTATCCTGAACATAAAACTTATTAGAAGAAACAATTCGAAATGGTCTTCTGTTCTCAATTTATAGCGTTATAACAAAATTTTAATAATTTAAAAAGATATATTTTTGTAAATTGCGCACATGCGCAAAGTAAGTGACCAATTTGAAAAATAAATTTATTATGCATGTATAATATGTGCGGAAAAAGTTTGAAAGGTATGCTCCAAACTTCATTTTCAACTTTTTTTTTTGTGCTGAAAATGACAATTTTCGTATTAACGCCCATCTATACGAGGAAGTCTTCCCCCTCCCCCGCGCGTTCACCCACTATTGAGATTTTTTATGGAGGTATAGTAAGGTATCTCAATTAATGTATTTTTGTTACTACAATACAATCTAGTATTATAAAAAGATATAGCAAGGTATCTTAAATAGGTTGAATGAGAATAACATAAAATACATTAATTAAGATACATTTCAGGAGTGTCACAAGTTTTGATTCAGAGGTGGTGAGATCTATTTATAACAGAATATATCTCCAACCCGAATTTATATCGAATAAAATTTTCTGAGATAAAGATCCTTCGAAGTTGAGTCCTTGAGTCCAGTTTGTTAGGTTTCGAGTCGAGTCGAGTTCGAACTTTCAAAAAAGCTCTAAAGTTTTCAAGTACTCGAATGTCTTCGAGTGCTCGAAGCTTCCGGATACTCAAATGTCTTCAAGTACTCGAAACGCCCCTGGTACTGACTTTCATAAGAATCCGGTCATTTATTAAATTTTTCTTAATTCTGAATATCATGTAAATTTGATTAACCTAATGAAAAAATAAAACTTTCGAACTTTTGGGTAGCTCGAAACTTTTGAGAACACGAAACCGTTCGAGTTCTTGAAACTATTCGAAATTACAGGATACATACGCGGAACGCTACCTCAAACGCTGCAATAACAAGCCACAGATGATGGAGAGGAAGCGACATCAACACTGCCCAAGAGGTGAAGAAAGCAGTTAGGGGCACGAAGAACTTCTCCGCTGCCGGACCAGATGGTATTAAGAACTTCTGGTGGAAGAAGTTTACTTCTACACTCCAACATCTGGTCCAGATCTTCACCTCACACTTAAAGTTGCAGACGCCCATTCCGCATTGGCTGGTGTTAGGACACACTGTACTCGTACCGAAGAAAGGCGACATGTCCAACGCAAGAAACTACAGGCTAATAACCTGCCTGAACACGCTGTATAAGATCTTTACAGCTACCCTGAACGACAGAATTGTTCGGACGATTGGACCTGTGTAGAGAGAGATCTACTAACAACGTGGATCGAAAAAAGACGTATCAGGCTGTTGGGAGAACCTGCTCATCGACAGGAGCGTCTGAAAAGACGCTGCATACTATAACCGCAATCTGTCGATAGCCTGAATTGATTACCAGAAAGCTTTCGATTCAATCTCCCATAGACTTCCCACCTCTCTGTTGAAAAGCTTGAAGGTTCATTCCGTACATAATGGGATGCATAGAGGGATTGATGCCTCTTTGGAAAACCAGATTTACCGTCTCATCTGGAAAACATCGCGTGACAACTAACAGCGTCACCTTCCAGAGGAACATCTTCAGGAGCAACACCATGAGACCTCTCCTCTTTTGCATCACACTTCTGCCACTATCTCTCGCACTATGCTATTCATGTGGGTACCTCTGCGGCGTGTCTAGTTCTCGCGAGCAAGGAGTCACTCATGTATTTTATATGGATGACCAGCATGCGTGAAGGAGGCTTTTCGAAGCAGATACAAGCATCTCCTTCAACGAATTTGGTCTTCCAATCTGTCGGCGTTGAACAAAATATCTGCGACTAACATGCTTGCCGTCCTGGTTGTACTCTATTCGTTTGAGGTGGTTCCATGGGCGAAGCACGAGCTTATGGCCCTCGATATCGCAACGCGTAAGATCATGAATATGCAGAAGAGCTTGTATATCAACTAGTCCGTTTCGCGTTCGTACATCCCGCGCCGTAAAGGCGGGTGCGGCCATCTAAGCCTCCAATGTCTTGATAACTGAATTATCCAGGGTACAGCTCACATCGTTGCAAATGGAAGAGATCCTCTCCTGGCAATGGTCAGGAATCACGAGATAATTGGCAAAGGAGTATCTCTTTACAAATCAGGTGGCCGAGACCCTGGGCCTGAGTCTTAACATTAGAAGTGAGGAAAGTGCATTTTTCCATCTATATTTTTCACTTCTAAGAGGACGAGTGAAAAAATCAAAGGAAAAAAGCTTTCTTGAAGAGCTGCTCGACAAGAAAATGCACGAAAACTCTTACAGAAGTGTAAAAGATTAGTCCTTGTCGATGGAGCTAACGTTTACTTTCCTTAAATCATCAGGGCTTGATCCAGACACGGAGGGTTTTACGTTTACGTGTAAGGTCGGTGTTATTTCCACCTTGGTATACCGAAGCTGCATCTTACGTCAAGAAGTTCTCAGCGATAGGTGCAGAGTGTGTCATATACACTCTGAGCACATTGGACACATACTATCCGGGTGTACCATTCACGCGGGAACGACCTATGTCCACAGACACAATGCGGCCCTAAAAGTGCTTTACTACCTTCTTTATCGCTCTTACGGTGCTGGCCGCGACCCTGCCCTGCCGAACGCTCCGAGGGAGATAGAGTCAATTGTCGAGAACGAGAAGTGCTGATTTTACTGGAACTACAAGTTCTCACCAATAGTCCCCTTTGAACACTCGAGGCCTGACATCGTACTCCTTGACTTCGAGAAACGAACTGTGTTCGTGATCAAATTCTCGGCTTCGGCCGATAGCAACATCAGATTCAAGGGAAAGGAAAAAGAGGAGAGGTATCGAGACCTTATATGGGAGCTGTGGCGAATGTTCCGAGAATATTTGGTTAAAATGGTTATCCTTGTAATCGGTGCTCTCGGAGGTGCGAAGCCATCACTGGTTCGTAAACTTGATGCCATACCCGCGTGCCAGAAACATGCCGAGGCACTAGCAAGATGGATGCAGAGAGCTGTCATCTTGGGCCACTCCGTGTCCTCAAGACACACGAGGGATTCGCCGGTCCGTCTTTGTGATTCCGTCATACTCTGTGGCCACCCAGCTCACGATCGTAAGACGTGGCCATGAGTGTGATTTACCGCGGTTCTACTGGGAGCCAGTGCCATTTTGCAATACAGTCGCTTCCAGTGGGACCCTCGGTGGTTGTTTGACCAATTTTTCATTCATATATATGGGACATTATTTCTCAAGTGTTCAAAAAATCAAATTTGTCCGATCTAAGTCAAACTTGGGCAAAGTGTTGTGGTATTGCATAATAGTTTACGAGGAAAAAATTTTCTCATTTGGATAGATATTCACCGAGGGGGAGGAGGTGAAAGTTTTGGGATTTTCGTGGATATCGTCTATTTCGACGATTTTTAACTCTCCTAATAGCGATAAAAAAGAAATTGTCCAGTACAGTTTCGATAGGTTTCTTTCACGCCCTTTCGATTGGTCATATGCATTTTTTCAAAGAATAAATATTTGACCTCCAACAATTAAGATCGAAAATAAGTTGGACTTTTTTTCAAAATAAGACACGTTATTTGATCTCAAAAGAAGGCCTAGGTTTCCTCCTATAAGACCGTATAGATTGAAAAGTGGACTTAAAATTTTTAATTCATGAAAATAAGCATTGAGTATTCTGGTACGCTTATGACGCTGGCCCTCGAGCCCCGTGGCACAACGTGGTTCCTTCATTGCATTGTTTTTACGAAAAGTAATAATATATGCAAGTACAATATATTGCTGTGTGTATTTTATAGGATTTTACTGTCATTATTCAAATGCCTCCATCAAGTTCACTGATGAATTTTGAAAAAATTTTGAATATGGAAAATAAAGTTATTGAATAAATTATCGTGTAGAATAAGTGAATTTGTGGATATTTGATTAAGTTAAATTAAAGCTCCGGGATGTTTTGATGCTGATATCTTGTCTTCTACCTACCTTTCTTCTCGCCTTATTTTTTTTAAGTGACAGATGGTTTCATCTTGTTGCCTCACTTTCGTTTCTTCTCGTATGGGAAGTACCGTAGACTCACCTAACTCCGGACACTTATTTTCCTTGGATTTATACTTATGTTTGGAAAATAAAATTGACTTCTTACGTTATTTCTGACTTTGGGCTTCAAAGTTTTTGTTGCGTTTATAGGTGATTCTAGGGTAGTCGCATTCCGCAGCTGAGGGAAATTTCTTCAATTGAAGTTTCCCGTCTTCAGCAGGTATGCATGCATGGTATTGCAAAGTCCATTTAATAGTCCCTGTAGCTTAAAATCTGCTTTTCAGAGCTTTAGCAGTTGCTTCGTAATCTTCATTGTTACGAAAAATGATTTCAGTTTTTGACTGCAAAATTCCCCTTAAGGTAATTTAGAAATATCTTCTAGTACTCATAAGCGGCAACAGTGTCATGACTCAGATTGTCCGATATGATTGCCAGGCTTTTGTGTTTGAGTTCTTCATCCTTTATATAGTAAATAACCTAAGCCTTTTTTCAAGTTAAAAAAAACATGTCTCATTTCGAAAAAAGTCAAATTCATTTTTGATCTTAACTTTAGGAGGTCAAATATTTCTTTTTTGAAAAAATGCATACGACCAATCGAAACGGCGTATCCACAAAAATCCCAAAACTTTCACTTCCTCCCTCTCGGTAAATATTCATCCAAATGACAAACTTTTTTCTCTTAAACAACTATCCAATAGCACAACACGTTACCCAAATTTGACTTAGATCGGACAGATTGGATTTTTTGAGTGGGTACAATTGAAAAATAATGCCCCATATGTGTATTTGAAAAATTAATTAAACAACCACCGCAGGGTCCACCTGGGAGTGACTGCCATGCAGGAAAATGAGGGTATGGGTATGGCTTCGAGATTACGAACCAGTGATGGCTTCGCACCTCCGTGAGGACTGATGACAAGAACAATCACTTTAACCGAATATTCTCGGAACATTCGCCGCAAATCCCTTATAAGCTCTCGGTATCGAATTCGATCATGTTCGGCAGGGAAGGTTCGCAGCTAACACCGTAAGAGCGACAAAGATGGTAGTAAAGCACTCTCAGAGTCGCATTGTGCTTGTGGATATAGGTCATTCCCGCGTGAGTGGGACACCCGGATAGTATGTGTCCAATTTGCTCAGAGTGTACATGACACGCTTTGCACCTATCGCTGAGAACTTCTTGGCGCAAATGCGGCTACAGTATGCTTAAGTGGAAATAACACCGTCCTGGAACGTGAAAATGAGACCTTTTATGCCTGAATTAAGTCCACATGATTTTAGATAAGGTAATGCATTTTCCTCACTTCTGATGTTAAAGTCCAGGCCAGGAGTCTTGGATCTTGCTCCGTGACTTTGTAAAGAAATATTGTATGTGTTAATTTAGAGTACAAAATATTACTTCGAAAATAAAGTTGTGAAAGTTTGCGACGATGTGAGCTGTGTCCAGGATAATTCGGTTATAGAGACATTGGAGATTCAGATGTCCGTGCCTGCCTTCATAGCGTGGGATGTTTAAGCGCAGAACGGACGAGTTGATACGCAAGCTCTTCTTCATATGCATGACCTTACGCGTGGTAACATCAAGGGCTATGAGCTCGTACTTCGTCCATGGAGCCACCACAAACCAATAGAGTAGAATCGGGGCGGCAAGCATGTTAGTCGCAAACATTTTGTTCAATGCCGACAGATTGGAGGACCAAATCTGTCGGAGGAGACGCTTTTATTTGCTTCAAAGAGCCTCTTTCACTGATGTTGCATCGTGAAGCCGGCTCTCAAACTCGCCTCGGTATAGGTAGGTCTCTCCAGCTCTAAGGTGTCTAATAAAACTCATGTCCACGAGTTTAGGGTCGTCGCGAACAACAGCAAGTTGTCCTTGCTTCAGATGAACCTTCGCACACTCGTCCAATCCAAAGTCCATACAAATATCTCGTGTGTCCCCCTTGACGATCCTCAGAGGATTCTTGAGATGCTCTGTTCTAGAAGCATAGATTTTCAAGTCATCCATATGAAATATGAGTGACCCTATGCTCACGATTATTAGATCCGCAGGAGAGGTACTCATGAGAATTGCGTAGTGCGACAGATAGTGGCAAATATGTGATGCAAATGAGAAGAGGGCTCATGGTGCTACCCCGAAAGACGCACCGCTGGAAGGTGACACGGTTAGTTGGCACACGATGTTTTCCAGATGAGATAGTAAATCTGATCTTTCAAAGGGGCATCAATCTCTCTATGCATTCCACTGTGTGTGGATAAACCTTGAAACTTTCCAACAGACAGAAGATAAGTTTATGGGAGGTTGAATCGAAAGCTTTCTGGTAATCAATCCAGGTCATCGACAGATTGCGCTGGTAGACTACGGCGTCTTTGCAGACGCTCCTGTCGATCAGCAGGTTTGCCCGACAGCGTGCTGCGCGTCTTTTCGATCCACGTCGTTCGAAAATCTCTCTCCGCGCAAGTCTAATTGTCCAAACAATCCTGTCGTTCTGGATGGCTGTAAAGATCTTATACTGCGTGTTCAGACAAGTTATTCGCCTGTAGTCTCTTGGGTTGGACAAGTCGCCTTTCTACGGTAGGAGTACAGCGCGTCCTTACACCAGCCACTGCGGAATGAGAGTCACCTACTTTAAATATGAGGTGAAGATCCGGGCCAGGTGTTGGTGTGTAGAAGTAAACTCCTTCCACCAGAAGTTCTTACTTACTTACTTACACGAAACCAGTGATGGATAAATTAAGAGGTAGGAATATTAATTGAGAACTATCTTCATATTTGGTCGCGTGTGGCTTTCATATTGGGAAATGAAATAGTTCGCAAGTTGCCATCGAAAGAGAAATGCACCCCGGATTTTCAGACATAATTTAGAGGGAAGACGCACGCTGAATGGTAAAGGAGTTTTTCTCAGTTCGCCTCGTTTTGAATGAAATATCTGCAAGAGCTGCGACAGGCCTTTTATTGGTGACTTGTTGGAGGTAGATTTGAATAATGAATTACCCACCAAGCAATACCCTCTCGCAGCTCTCGCAAGAGGGTTGAAACACAACCAGTAACAACACTAGTTCATTTTGAGAAAACAGGTTTCTTTAAAAAATAGCAACAAGTTTTGATTGCTTCAGATAATTTCTAGCAAATTGTTTCGAAAAGTACTTACATTATTTCTAGCTCCAATATCAGCACCAAGATCGATCATTCTGTCCAAAAATGCCGTGCGATTGTCCTTCACGGCATACATCAAGGGAGTCATATTAGTAGCCTGCAATAAAATCGTTCATTACACAGCGCCAAGTGTCGTGAGCAAGAAACTAGACCCCGCCTATCCTATGATTTTTGACTCGCTGATTATAAATCGGAAGGCCGTTTTATCAAATTGGCTCTACTTTTCACATGACCTCGAAATTTTCGAATTTTGGTGAAAATTTCATTTTTTTCAGATGATATAATTTTTCGAATTAAAATCAGACAGAGAGCACAACTAAACATATCCCCGCAATAAGTATTTAGATACAACTTCTATTTCAGATCAACTGCTGCACAAATCTCACCAAAAATCGCGATACACGAGGTTTTTTGACTTGATTCTCACAGTCAACACATTGCATTCTTCGGCGCAAATTAAACGTTGAATGGACAAGTTTTCTGCTGTCATACTTTTGTAACAAAATTCCGCGAGTGCAGTGTTTAAAATCAAATTAAAAAAACATATTGTTACGCGTCCGCGACGTTTACATCTGACACTCGCAATCAAGTTAAAAGCTGTCATTCCACGCCTATAGGAAAAATTTAAGTACACACTATCCCACACATACAGACACTTCCACAGATACTGATAGTTCCACATCTGAGCCGTTTACGGCCGCTCACTATGGCGACGGAGGATTTGTCAGAACAAGATTAGGATGTCCCAACACTGATCCTGAATAAACTTTAAATAATCGGTGAGAAGCAGGATAGGTTGAAACTAGCCTGATGACTTTAAACCAGGAAAACCTGAAGCGACCTGACGAAATCAGAAATATCGCGCAGTTTAACAATGCCTTGGTCACGGAGAATGAATCGAACGACCATCCACAGCATTTCGAGTGGTCAGAAAAGGGAGCATCGTCGCCAGACGAGGAAACATTGTCGCCGCACAATCGCGCTCAAGCAGCAGGTGGTCCGGAGAGATCCAGTTTGCCCGGCGTTCCCCCAAATTTCGTCCCACAGTGGTCTGACACTAACCCGCAGCCGCGTGTTCAGCTTCAGCCCCCAAATTCCCGTTGTTCAGTGTACTAGCCAATAGCCGGCACCCGCACATGACACTGTGAGGTCTAGCACAATAGATGATTAGCCCCCATGTTCCTCCACACAGGTCATTGACCAGCAACGTGATCAGGTCCCAGATTCCTTCGCACAGTGTACTAATCGGCCGTCAGCACCCGCTCATCACACTTTTCCGAGAAACAACGCATTTCTACCAGCGATGTTACGAATGGAAAACGTTGAACTGCTTTCCCAGGCTAAAGGAATCATGCGCACGGTCGAGGTTCTAAACGGCCAGGATGATGTCTGCATACATGATTTCATCAATACCGTAAAACGCGCTAGGCTAAGGTATTCTCAACCTAGTCTACTATTGGACTATATTTTAACTGAAAAAATAAATGAAAGTGTTTAAGAGAGCAATCCGGCACTGTCCTATAAGTAGCTACGATGATCTTTACAGCGCTTCGAAAACAAATTTAGCTACCACAACCACTCTGGGAACGTGTCGTGGTAAGCTTAAAACAATCTGTCAAAATCATGATTCAGTACAATTTCATAATCAAAAATTGAGAAGCGCGTATAGTGAATTGATTTATACAATTCAATCGGAATATTTATCTGGAATAGAGCGGAAATTAGCCCTTCAAATGAAGGAAAGATCTGCCACCAAGAGGTACGTTATAAACTTACGTGATGAAATTAGTCATAAATTGAGGCCCTTGAAGCCCAAAACTCTAAACCAAGCTTTACAGGAAGCCCTTGAAGCAGACGTGTGGTGAGAGAACGTTCGTGAGCGAAAGTTTCAACGACTTCCCGACCAGTACAACCAATTGGTCTTAGACTACCCATGAGGAACGTACCAGTACCTGTGGCCCCAAATCAAGCGCCAAAAATGCGAAACCAACCTTCCGATAGACCGAACTACGGATTACCTTTACAACATAGGATGCAAATGACTTGTAACTTCTGTAAGAAGCCGGGCCATTTGGAAAAACAATGCTACGCGAAATTAAAACAACGGGGTTTTCGCAATGGAACAACTCAGAGAAGACCGCCAGATATCAGAAATATCCAGGAGATGAAAGATCTACAAGACCCATTAGAATGCTACGAAGTGACACC
>JAUMHM010083204.1:0-13546 GCA_032362435.1 Melikaiella ostensackeni
TAATGTCATAATTATATGAGCAGGGTTGCCACACAGTCACCTAAGTCACTTTCAGTCACTTAAGTCACTTTTAGTCACATTTTTCAAGTCACTTTTCAGTCACTTCTTTTGAGAAAAAGTCTTTCTAAGTCACTTTTCTTAATAAAAAGGTCACTTCAGTCAAATTTCTCCATATAATTTTAGATTTCATCTAAAAGAAAGAAGAAAATCTAAGTAATTTATGTATGGAATCTATATAGTAATCTATATTATGAAAATGCTATTCAATATTAAAATTTAAATGATTTAAGCTTATGATTTTCTGAGTTTCTAGTTCTAATTGTAAAGCATCACACTAAATCTGAAGGTATAAATTTTATCCGCAATAAAATGATCCAAGAACTTAAGTCTTTTGATTCTTCGTATTGATACCGATTTTCGTTTCAATTGAATGCCGTTGCGACAAAAACGATACCTTCAGATTTAGTGCGGTTGTTGCACAATTAAAAAAAAAATTTATACTCAACTGTAAGAATACCCATTGTTTGTTTAACTCATTTATCACATCAGTTTATTAAATTACTTTATTTTCACGTAGAAATTAAATTTTCAAAATGCAAATGTACACAAAAATGTCACATTAAATATGGGCATTACACTCATCTCGCGTTACTGTGCAGTCCGCTCTTGTGCCGGCTTCACGGTTGTTCACGCTTGACGTCAGATTTTTAAAGTTTTTTGTTCCAAGTCAGAATATGAGTTCAAAAATTCTTTTTTTTTCGCAAGTAAAAATTTGACAGAATTTTAAATTTCCCTCTTCTAAATTTTAGAAACAGGGAGTTACTATATGTCTGAATTATAATTGAAAATGTTGTGAATAAATATAATTTTGACTTGGAACAAGAATTTTTGGAAATAAATGTAAAGGTGACCTGGAACAGGAAATTTCCGTAAAGAGTTATAATTTAGACTTTAGGGCATATGTCTGAAGTTTTGAAAGTTCAAATGAACGAAATTTTTTACTTTTGTCTTTGTAAACTAGAAACAGTGCTAAAATGTTAGTTAAGTTGTATTGGGAATAATAGGTTATCAAAAGAAACTTATATTGCATTATTTCAAATTTCAGTTAGAACAACATTTATGAATAAAATAGAAGTGGGAAGAATATTTCGTTCATTTGAATGTTCAGAACTTCAGGTACATGCCTGTGGCTGGGAATTTCTGTGAAGAATCATAATTTTCACTTTCGAACAAGAAATTTCCCTAAAGAATTATAATTTTCGCTTTGGAACAGGAAATTTCCCTAAAGAATTATAATTTTCACTTTGGATCAGGGGATTTTCGTAAAGAATTGTAATTTAGACTTTAGAACAGGAAATTTTTGTAAAGAATTATAACTTTCATTTTAGGTTCAGTTTAGAAAGGAATTGAAAAAGAAATACCTGTTCAAATTCAGAATTTTAATCCTTTTATAAAGTTCTCTCTTCCAAATCAGAATTATAATTCTTTTCCAAAATTCCCTGTTTCAAAGAAGGGATTTTTAAAATCTTTTAAAATGCTTAGAAATCTCTTGAAGTCTTTAAAAATCGTTGGAAATCATTTAAATCTTTCGAACTCTTCTAAATTGACCGGGGAAAAATTAACAATTGCCCTAAGAAAACCGGGAATTAAAAATCATCCATCGGGTAGACATTCTGAATAAGTATGTACGTAATCATGAAGTCTTTTGTTTCTAAAAATTGTTCTGTTGGTCACATTTTTCAATTCGTAATTTGGTGTAAAATCTCAATTATAACGCGACTTTCAATTTAATATCATTATGAGAGGTATGAGATTGAATTAATCTTAATCACAAAATTTATTACCAACCTCATTTATTGGTGATCAAGAAGAAAAATTTTGTAAGAGTTCTTGATTTAACTTCATTATTATTAATTTGATTATAGGGTGCTCAAAATCGAAATGAGCACTTGAGCTGTATAAGAAATCCTATAAAATCAACATTTATAACCGGTTTTGCAATTTTTAAACGCATTCATTTTAATTCAGAAACTTATCATTCCCGTTTAGATGATTTGTAAGAACGCTGTGTTAATCAAGTATTTAACAACCTTGCACCGGTAAATATGCAGCGATTTGCGTGTTAAATGATAAAACGGGAAATTTAATCTCTCTAATTTTGTGTATTTCAGTTCAAAAAATTGGGTTCGTACTTGTTGAGTTGAATGTCAGGAGAGGTTTGTCTGTACAGATTTTTTAGACTAGAAAGTACCATTTTTTAATTCTAAGGTCTAAGTTTACAGGATTTTAATAATTCCGACAATACGATTCTAAAAGTTTAAATAATATCAGAAAAATTGAATTATCGAAGTGATATTTCTCCCCTTCCCTGGGAATTCCACCAATCAAGTTTGCAAGATTTTCAATATTCGTCCTGAAAAATTGGACAACTGTAGCCACGGCCGTCCAGATTCCATAGTTGTATTTCTCATGAAAAACTGTTAAAAGTTGAAAGATATGATATTGGAAATGTTTGAAATCGAGTAATATTTCGAATGGTAAACCCCTTTGTGTTTTCAAATTTAAATATTGAAAGTTGGACAATGTCAAATTTAAATCATGCAAAATTGTACAATTCTAAATTAAAAGCCCTACTAGTCTCTTATCAAGAGACGTTCAAAATTAAATAATTTGTAATTGTAAACGTTTGTAATTCAATAACTTAAAAATTGAAAACATTTGAAATTAAACAGTTTTATTGAATCCTTATGAATTAGGTAATTAAAAGTTATAAGCATTTCAAAAGTGAATATTTTCTGATTTAAAATTCATAAATTAGAGTAATTATAGACAATTGCACTAATTATTTTAAAATAGAAGAAGGCTCCCAATTTTAATTTGGGAGCCTAATTAAAACCAGTTTTGACTGTTGAAATTACTTTGTATGCTGTTACACAAATTATGTCATTATTTGTTTTATTTCTTTTTTAAAATCCGTTAAAATTTCTCGAAATCCCTTAAAATTCTTTATAATATTGGGAAATCCTTTGAAATCCCGTGAAATTATCGAAACCTCTTTAAATCTCTTAAAATCCCCTAAAAACTCTTAAAATCCTTTAAAATCTTCGCAAATTTTTACAAATCTTATAAAATTCTTTCAAATCTCTTCAAATTTTCGAAATCAAATTTAAATCCGTTGACATCCTTCAAAATCCATTAACATTTCATTGAAATCCCGTGTCATTTTTTGAAATATTTTTAAATCCCTTGAAATCCTTTTAAATCCTTTGTAATACGCGGAAATCGTTCCTAATTCTGTAAAATCCCTCAAAATCCCTAAATATTCGTCAAAATTCGTTAAAATTCTTTAGAATCTTTTGAAATCTTTGCAAATCTCCTGAAATATCGTGAAATCTTATTAAATTCTTTGAATTCTTTTAAAATCTTTGAAATCCAATTAAAATCCCCTGATATCATTCAAAATTCGCGAAAATACTTTGGTATCTCTTGAAATTCTTTAAAATCCTTTGAAATCCTTTGAAATCCCTTGAAATCCTTTGTAATCCGTGGAAATCATTCTTAATTCCCTAAAATCCCTAAAAATCCGTCAAAATCCTTAAAATCCGCAAAAATTCCTGAAAATTCCTTAAAATCCTTTGAAATGTTTGAAAATCTTTTGAAATCTGATGAAATTCTTTCAATTCTTTCAAAATCTACGAAATCCAATTAAAGTCTTCTGACATCATTCAAAATTTGTAAACATACTTTCGTACCTCTTGAAGTCCCTTGAAAACTTGCAAAATTCATTGAAAAATTGAGATTTTCTCTGAAATTGTACTAAGTAATTAATTCAAATTCTTCAAATCTTTTAAAATCACTCAAAATATGTGAAACTTCTCGTAATCCTTTGGAATCGTTTAAAATGACCTAAAACTTTCGTAATCCCTTAAAACTCATAGTATCCTTAAAAAGCTTGGAAATCTCGTTAAATTCCTTAAAAATGTTGTAATTCTTTGAAATACTTTATAGTCCCTTAAAATACCTTAAAATCCCTTGAAATCTGTTGAAATCCTTTGTGAGTAAAAATATAAAATCTTACTTAAGAAGGGATGTCACAAAAATCTTGGGAATCTTTCAATACGAGGGTAGGGGGCCTTAAATTTCAAAAAATCATCCTTACTTAATTAATGGATGTTCGTTGTTTAAAAATGAACAATTATTTATATGAAATTTAGCAATAACTGGTGTTGTAATATTGTGAATTCTCCAAAATTGAAGTACACATTTTTAATCAAAGAGTTAAAATATTTAATCTTTAAAAATCAGGTAAAGTCGGGGAAGAGTCATGGAAAATTTATATTTAATTTACAATCTGATTCTTGCTTGAGAGACAGAATTGTAAAAAAAAATAATTTATGAAAGTGTGTCGCGTGTTTAGATGTCATTTGAACGCTAATGACGAAGAAAAGATGAATATCGATCGGAAAAAAAGTTATAAATTAAATTTGCGTCGTGTTACATTTATAGATACGCCCCTGAAGCAATTCCGTTTACTTCGTTGAGCCGACTTCGATGTGGCACTTAGCAACTATTAACGGAGTTGCTGCGGTGAAAGAAGCTTCCTCATTTGTTCCTACATCCCTTCTTCTTTTTTACATTTACTTTGTTTTATGCTCCTTTTACTATTAAAACCCAGGAACCGTTATTTAATTTCATTTTGCGCTCCGTTTCGGCATGAATTAAGCGTGAACTTGTTTCTTGCTACGGACTGAAAATTTCCACTGGTCGAGAGTGTCGAGACCAGTTGACAGCCTCGTTTCCTCTGTTCTCTATTCAAATTTGAGTGAATTATGTTATATTGAATGGCTTCTTGCAAGGCTTTGTTATAATTATTATTCATTCCGAATATAAACTTTCAGAAGTAGGTCGTTCGGTAAATTACTTCCTTTGAAATTGATTTTGTAATTAATTACGACGTGGATCAATATGTTGGCTTATATAATTTATTAAACCGTCGCATCGTAGGACGGAATATAAAATACTTTGCGAGGAGTGGGAAGGCCCCTGGAAGCTTCTCATTACATTAAATGAATTTTAGGTTATGTACGTATTCGGAAAAAAATTATAAAATTATGTCAAATGGTGATTCCGAAATATCAAAATTAGGACAAATAATGATAATTCGGAAAAATACATACAAATTAGGAAAAATGGTAGTTCGGAAAAATAAAAATTATGTTAAATAGTAATCCGGTATTATAAAAATTATGTCAAATGGTAATTCGGAAACATAAAAATTATAACAAAGAATGATTCGGAAAAATAAAAATTAGGACCAATAAAGTAATTCGGAACAATAAAAATTAGGTAAATTGGTCATTAGGATAAATAAAAATTATAGCAAACTGCTATTTGATCAAATGATTTTAGATAAAATAAATATTAGGGAAAATAGAATTTGGAGAATATTCATGCGCCTCCCTTATGAACAATTTCCAGTAGGTTTACATAACATAAATTGTTCGTGGCTTTTTGCGGCCCTCAGTAAAAATTAATATAATATTAATTAACTGTATTTTGTACAAATGTCAATTTTTGTTATCATAAAGGATGGACCTTTTTTTAATAATAAAGACGAATTAATGAAAAGAGAATTTTCCGCGCGTATTTAAATGTAAGTCGAAAAATGCACGCGCGTGTTCGAACAGTTCGCTTTGGCTGTACGTAACAGCTGAACGCCACAGCTCTCGCAACGCCTTCCGCTCGTCCCTTGGAACTCCTCATTGATGAATGCTAGCCGGCGGAAATTCTAAGAAGGTAGTTAATTGGGGCGAATTAAATCGAGAGTTGAGTATACATATTATTAAAGCCTCCGCGCGAGTTCAATCTCATGGCACAGCGCACTACAATAAAACCCTCGTACTCATGAACGGCTAGTTCAATTCAAGTAAAACCTTACAGAAAACTTCTACGTGTTCTACTGATCATTTCATCTACTGGAAGTTTTTTTTATTGCTTAAACTTACACGGATAGACTTTGCGATTGAAAGTATTTGAACGTTCTTTGTGCACTTACTCAGAAAAAAAGTGAAAACTTTTTTCATAATGAAAAATATAAACTTTAATTACTCTACCAGATAAAGTATAGTTTTAGACACGAACTTTGAAAATTTTAAGTAAAGCATCTGAATAGTTTGTTATTTGGAGCAAGTTGAAATTAGAAAAGATAAAAATTTTACGCTTTGCAAAAATCTTGCTTTTTTCCTATTATTTCAAAAACGAAGAAAGTTACAACTTTTTGTCATCAGAATACAAGATGCGCAATCAGAATTTCTATAAGAGTATGTCTTTGAAAAATTAAAATTCAATAATGTTTTGAAAAGTTGCCCAGGATCATCCCACTTCTTGCAAAATATTTTATGTCCCGTTCTACGATGCGGCGGTTGAATTGTAATCAGGGTGTCTACTCGCCTGGAAAACCTGAAATTGTCAAGGAATTTTTATATATGTACTTGGAAAAGTTTGAAAGTGTCAGGGATTTTTTTTAAGTCAAGGAATTTTTTCGAGCTTGCTACATTTTTTAAAAATTGTAATATAAAATTAAATAACAATGCTTTTTCATTTGTAAAACTATCTTTCTTAGTAATGGATTCTCACTGATTTCAATCAAACTTCTTTGTATCATTTTCTACCAAACAGTTGCATTTTTAACCAAAAAAGATGAAATTTCTACTAAAAGAAATGAATTTCCATACCAGAAAGACGAATTTTCTACAAAAGTGTTGAATTTTCAACAAAATAATTGGATTTTCAACTTAAGTGGTGAATCTTCAACAAAAAAATAAATGTTTAACAGAGTAGTTGTACCTTCAGTCAAGTCGTTGAATATTTAACCAGAAACGATAAATTTTTAACGAAAAATGTTATAGTTGATATTTCAACCAAAAAAGATTCAAATTTTATATCAAAAAGAGTTGTATTCCACAAAAAAGAAAGACGAATTTTCAACAAAATAGTTGAATCCTGAACTGAAATAGGTTAATTTTCAACCAAACCGTTGCATTTTTTATCAAAAAGATTAATTTGCTACCAAAATAGACGAATTTTAAACAAAATACAGAAATTTTCAACTAAAAAAGATCAATTTTTAACCAAAAATACTATAGTTAAATTTTCAGTTAAAAAAATTAATTTTAAACTTAAATGATGAATCTTCAACCAAAAAAGACGAATTTTCAATAAAATAGTTAATTTTCAACCAGATTGTTGAATTTTCAAGCTAAAAAGATGAATTTTCTTCAAAACATTTGAATTTTTAAGTTAGAAATTTGAATTTTCAACAAAAAAGTTAATTTTCAACCAAAAAGTTGCATTTTTACTAAAAAAGATGAAATTTATACCAAATTGTGGAATTTTCAAGCCAAAAAAGATTTAATTTTTAAATAAAAAACAGTTGAATTCAGCCGGGATGAGTTTTCAACTAAAAAAGATCAATTTTCAACCAAAATTAGAATAGTTAAATTTTCAGTTGAAAAAATTAATTTTAAACTTGAATGATGAATCTTCAATCAAAAAAGACGAATTTTCAACAAAATAGTTAATTTTCAACCAGATTGTTGAATTTTCAAGCCAAAAAGATGAACTTCTTCAAACCAGTTAAATTTTTAACCCAAAAATAGGAATTTTCAACCAAATAGTTGAATTTTCTACCAAAAAGTTCCATTTTTACTAGAAAAGATTAAATTTATACCAAATTGTGGATTTTTCAAGCTAAAAAGGATTTAATTTTTAAATAAAAAACAGTTGAATTCAGCCGGGATGAGTTTTCAACAAAAAAGTTCATTTTCAACCAAATAGTTGAATTCTCTACCAAGAAGGTTAAATCCTCAAGCAAAACAGGTTAATTTTCTACCAAAAAGTTACATTTTTAACAACAAAAAATGAAATTTCTACCAAAAGAGATGAATTTTTAAACCAAATAGACGAATTTTCAACACGAGTTGAATTTTCAACACGAGTTGAATTTTCAACCAGAGTTGAATTTTCAACCAGGAAAGACTTTTTAGTCAAGACAGAAAGAATATTTCAACCAAATTGTTGAATTTTCAAGCCAAAAAGACGAGTTTTTTACAAAACAGTTGAATTTTGAACCCGATAATATGTATCTTCAGTAAAAAAGTTAATTTTCAACCAAGTAGTTGAATTTTCAACTAAAAAAGGTGAATTCTTAACAAAAAATGTAATAGTTGATATTTCAACCAAAAAAGATTTAATTTATAAATAAAAAAACAGCTGAATTTAACTAAAACAGATTAAATTTTAACCAAACAGTTGCAATTTTAACCAAAAAGATTAATTTTCTGCCAAAAAAGACGAATTTTCAACAAAATATATAAATTTTCAACCTTATAGTTGAAGTATCAACCAAAACAGGTTAATTTTATACCAGAAAGTTAGATTTTTAACCGAAAAATTGATATTTCAACCAAAAGAGATGAATTTTTAAACCAAAAAGGCGAATTTTCAACAAAAATTGAATTTTCAACCAAAATTGAATTTTCAACCAAGAAAGATTTTTCAGTCAAGAAATAAAAAATATTCCAACTTGTTGAATTTTCAAGCTAAAAAGATGAATTTTCTACAAAACAGTTGAATTTTGAACCCGAAAATATGAATCTACAACAAAAAATTTAATTTTCAACCAAGCAGTTAAATTTTTAATAAAATAGTTGAATTTTTAAGCCGAAAATATGAAAATTCAACAAAAAAGTTAATTTTCATCCAAATAGTTGAATTTTCAACTAAATAGTTGACACCTTCGTTATACTCCTAAAAAATATTTGAATTTGGTCGTATAATTTAAAGAATGTTGTTTTTTGTACTAGCTTTTAAATTTTTGAGCATCGGATATTTTCCATTTGAGGGCCACTGACAAATTTGAATGTTCCGAAAAGAAGATTGTTTTTAAATTAGAATTAATTTGTTCATCATTTTCTTGTCTTGGATAACTCTATATTGATATGAGTCACATTTAATCCACCTCTGCCTGAGTCACGCTGATTCCGCTGTTATGTTGTTTGAATCAGCAGTTATTCCATTTGCTCTATAAAAACAAACTTTTGTTCATGAGAAACGTGTGAAACTAAGTTTCGTCAATTATATTTTTAGCAAATTTGAACTTTATTCGTGATTTGATGAATTGATTTTTGATTAAATCTTACAATACGAGTTTTAATTGCATTGTTTGATAACAGTTTTATATTGATCTTCAGAATAGTCGTAGGTCGGGGAATATCAGTAGAAAGGTCAAGGAACATCAGTGGAAAGGTCAAGGAATTCGAACGTTGAAAATAAAATTTGAAACTTTCTTTATCAAAATATTTATAAAACTAAATTGAATAATATTCATGTTTTATTTGGGATGAATAGTTTAGTTTGCATTTTAATTTCGGATTGTTTAACAGAATCTGTTATTTTTCATGCAAAATTGCGCTTGGAATCTTGTTAATAAAGAAGGGACGAATAATATAGTAAATAATAAGCATTAAACCTCGCATTTAACAGATGAAGCGTCTTTCAAATTCAGAAGTACGAAATTAGAATTTATAATCGGTATTTTTTAGACATATTTCAGAACAATTCAAATTTGAAGAAATTAGGATTTGAAAACAAATGAAGCTGCCATTTTTTCTAGGTTGAGTATTGCCTTCCGACAAAATATGCCGGATTTTAATTTTCTCTTCCGGCATATTTTATCGTTAACGTAATTGAATTCTGAAGAATTCCAAAAAATGTATTATAAGTTCTGAAGAATTCCAAGTGAATTTCAACATTGAAAATTTCATCTCGGGCAAAATATGCCGGAATATAAAATTAAAGGACGCGTCGCAGTGATAGTAGATCGCGGATATCCCGATTGTGCGTTATTATTTCTCAGCTGGCGAAATAAGAGGAGTACAATGCCTTTTTGCCCTCGTGCATAATTATAATTCTACAATTCCTGTGGACGAAGCGAGGTTAGGTACTTCTCTCTCCAGAACAGAAAAATATGCCGGAAGAGAAAATTGAAATCCGGCAAAATATGCCAGAAGAGAATACACGTTTTTTCTATTTTGAAAATAATATGTACAGGTGTATAAAGTTTTCAATTTTAAGGTCCGTTAAGTTGACATGACCACATTATAAAAATGAATTCATAACCGATAGGGAATTAAGAGCTCATTTAGGGCTAATTTAATGCCCTATTGCCAAATTTAATGATATGCATTTAAAAAAAAAAACCTGTGGTGCTGCTAGCTCAATGTTAAGCTAGCAGGACCACACATCGAAAAAAACGACCTAGACGATATTTCTTTGCACTATAATTTAGGGCTCATTTAGGGCTCACTGAATGCCCTATTTCAAAATTGAACAACCTGTATTTTTGAAAGAAAACCCGTGGTCATGCTAGCTTCACGTTAAGCTAGCAAGACCACGTTTTTTTTTTAAATTGCGGAGTGTTAGATTTGGCAATGGGGCTTCAAGTGTGCCCTAAATGAGCCCTTAATTATAGTGCAAAGAAATATCGCCTAGGTCGTTTTTTTTTCGATGTGTGGTGCTACTAGCTTATCGTTAAACTAGCGTGACCACAGGTTTTCTTTTTTAATGCCGAACATTAAATTTGGCAATAGGGCAATAAATGAGCCCTAAATTATAGTGCAAAGAAATATTGTCCAAGTCGTTTTTTAAATTCTGTTGTCTTTAATATTTAAAAAAGGACTGAACTGTATTTCCAAACTCCGCAATTTATCCTTCTTACAAAGTCTAATGAATTTTCGGTTATTTATCAAAATTCAGTATTTTCAAACTAGTGAAAGTTTCAAAAAAAAATACAGGGAGTAGGTACTTATGTCATACTTCAGTTGTCCGAAGCACTAATTGGTCATACTACTTAGGCTTTTTCAACGTCTTTGTAATATTAATACTTAAAAAGCATTAACTGTACAGGAATTTGAAAATATAAGGATTGGTGCACACTTGTCCATATTATTTTTGTAAATAAGATTATGGTGAAACTTGTACTTTTTGCAGACTTGTAAATTAAAAGTTATTCATGTTGAAAATTTTGTAATACTTTTATCTTTTGCCCTTAGTTTTCACTGCAGTAGATGTGGATATGAGTTTACTGTTAGTAAATCTTTGCAGGAGTGGAGAAAAAGTGCTACATGGAACCTAGAATCTAGATAATTATTCTTTGAAATTGAAATTGTTGTAATAATTTCATAATGAGATAGCGATACAAGGGAAACATTACTAACTAGAACCCTAGATATCTTCTTCCTCATAATAACAGACGAATGGCGCTATCAGTTTGACTCATTTTTTTCACATTGATTGTTTGAACAAAAATTGTTTTCAAAATTTGAGACAAATTTCTGCTGCATTTTTTGAGAGCCTGAAATCGTGTTGATGATGTTGATGTAGAAGTCTAAATTGGCTTCGAAGCATGTTGGTCAAATATAAAGTAGATTGAAAAATTTCTAAAATAAATATTAAAAAAACATCTGTAAAAATCGTAAAGTTAGAAAAATTACAACATAAAATGTAGTCAAATTATAAGTAAAGTACTCAATGGTACATAATGAGAAATGCATATAGTTCTTATATGGCATTTTCCTCAGAATACTATTTTTTAAAGGTAACGAGGGTATCGTATCTTTTTGCCAGATGTATGTAAAACCTTTTTGCAACCTTATTTTGTGATAAGTATCAGGTTACCATTTCAATTAGTTGTAAAAACGAAGGAACCTGAACATTTTTGCAAGATTTATGTAAACAGAAAATTGGAAATGAAGAAAATAGATCATAGTGCCAAGATCAAATTTCGTGGGTTGATTTAGAACCAATTTATTCAGATTCTTCCATTTTTTAATAAAGAGAAAGGTAATAATCCAAAACAATACCACATTTCTAAAAATTGCTAACTTTCTTTTTGTTGTAAATTTATTGTACATTTGTCTCTAATGAGCCGGAAAAGCGCATAGTCTCGAAGTTTGTTTTTGAATTGTGAACTTTTTGGATATTCTTTTTCAGTTCACAAAAAATTTTTCATAAGAAAGCAGATTTCACTTCGATCTTTGAGAAACATAATTTAATAATCGTACCTCTAATTTTATGTACATCCTTCTGGCAAACATATTTTGTTTCTTATAAGTACCAAGATGTCACTTTAATTATATTAACAGATCATTTCAAAAACTCAAATGTAAAATTATTTTATTTTAAATAAACAAAAAGTGAGAAATTAAGGAAATAGATCATAGCGCCAAGATCAAATTTTGTAGGTTAATTTAGAACCAATCTGTTCAAATTATTCTAATTTTCAAAATAGAAAAGGGTAATAATCCAGAACCATAATATGTTTTTGAAAATTACTAACTTTTTCAAACTTGCAAACTATATTTAAATAAAATAGATATCTTTTAGTAAATGGAGTTAATCATTAATACTTCAATTAAAAGAAATCTCAAGTTAAGAATGTTATTTATAAAGAGGGAAGGTAACAATGATATTAATTTAAAAAGAAATCTTGCGAGATACAACAAAATTAGGATGGAGTCATTAATTGGATACATTGAATTTAGTATTGGTCAGACTTTTAAATATGTGTAAAGAAAATTTCAATTAAGGAATGATATAATTGACTTTGGTTTTTATTCAGAATAGTTCACCTATCAAGGAATTAAATATGTACCAAAATAACAATTGCTATCAATTATCTCTGTTTTATTATTAGGTAATAGTGATTTTCTAATCAAACAATTTTTTTCAATTTTTAACCTGTAATTTTCCTATAAATTACCCCTGATGAGGAAGTCAAATTGAGTGCCCAGATTGCACAACGACCTTAGCACGTGGACTCAGCCAGCTTAGTAGGCAAGAGAGGGGATAACGCGTTGCTACAGGCCAAGTTGATTGGACAAATAATTTTAAAACTGCTGTCATTCCATTAATAATTATCGGATCGTATTGGTTTTTGCATAGAAATACTCATGATTCTTTAGCGCTTCCAACGAACCCAAATAAATGACTTTCTTTTCATATTTTCGATTTTTTAACAACACCCAAACTTTTTATAACTTTGAGGTGAGAATCTCAGTTGTAAATTTCAAAACAGACCGAAATTAACCATATCATTCAAGTTCTTATACATTTAATTCTAACATATCCAAAATTCAGATCGATTGGTTTGTATTAACAGCAATGATGAGCGTAAATAAACAAAGGCTCGGTCCGACGCTCGATCGTCGCTGTCGATCGACGTAAATAGCAAGACATCTTCTTTTTACACGCAGAGTCGGACCGAGCCTTTGCTTATTTATACTCGTCATTGTTGTTAATACAAACAAATGGATCTGCATTTTGGATATTTTATAATTAAATATATAAGAACTTGACTGATATTGTTCATTTCGGTCTGTTTTGAAATTTACAACTGAGATTCTCACCTCAAAGTCATAAAAAGTTTGGGTGTTGTTAAAAAATCGAAAATATGAAAAGAAAGTCATTTATTTGTGTTCGTTGGAAG
>JAUMHM010083205.1:0-13543 GCA_032362435.1 Melikaiella ostensackeni
CTCTGAAGCGAGCAATGTAGGCTGTAAGGAAAGAAATTTCTATAAAACGTGCCTCCATTCTCTACAATATTTCTCGCCGGACTCTGAGGAACCACATTGCTTCTGGATCTGAGGTAAAAAAATTTTGCCTTCCCGCATTTCTCACGAAAGAAGAAGAAAGTGAGTTAGCTTCACGAATCATCAGAATGGCTGATATTACCATCAATACCCATTCCCATACCCATACCCCATACTGAATACCCATCACTCCTAAGTTTGTCAAACAGTCAGTGTTCACCTTCTGTACCACAAACAATTTGCCTCATCCACTCTCACTTCATTAGGGTTTGGCAGAAAGGTAGTGGTTTCAGGGGTTCATGGAGCGCAATTCACAAATAGCCAAAAGAAAGGCGCAGAACCTAAACGCTGCTGGTGCCATGAAATTGAATAGGTGGATTGTTAATTACCATTTCACCAAATTACGTGAGGTGATGAGAGAGGCTGATGTGCTTGCCAATTCTCAATTGATCTTCAACATAGACGAAAAAGGGTGAAAATTGTCGCTACACCATGCTCCTACGGTTCTGGCCAAAAACGGGGCGAGGAACGTCCATTTAGTGGATCTGAGCATGGAGAAACGTAACTTGAGTTGCTTGTGCCAATGCTCTTGGCCAAAGCATCCCTCCGATGATATTGTACAAAGAACAAAGGCTAAAGCCGGAGTGAACTGAGAATTCACCTCCTTGGTCAGTTGCGTACCTGACAGCTAAAGGTTCCATGACGACATTGGTTTTTATTGAATGGCTCGAACATTTTGCCAAATATAAACCAGTAGGAAACGCCTTACTGATTTTCGATGGAGCTTCGTCACATCAGGATACAAATATTGTTAGCGCTGCAGAGGAGAATGGAATTACACTGTACTGCCTTCCAAGCAACACGACGCACGCCCTGGAGCCAATGGACAATTCTGTGTTTAAGCCCTTTGAGTCTGTTTGGGATGATGAAGTCTTGGCATATTGGGACAACAAACCTGACAGGGAAATCTCGAAAACAACGTTTGGGGTTTTGTTCTCGAAAGGGTGGCCTAGAGCAATGACCCCTGCCAATGTTAGGGCTGGTTTCAGGGGGACGGAAATTTACCCCTTTGACCCGAATGCCGTCCCTCCCGAACTCTTCGTACCCAGCGACCTTACTGACAGAGAAGACCCAGCTTTAGTTGATGAGGCAACACAACCTGCTACAATAGCTAATGAATAATTCATTAGGCAAGTGGTTGAAAATGACGACTCACAAAATGAAGATGCTCCTGATCTACCTGATGAAAATGCTCCTGATCTACCTGATGAAACTTCAATGCAAGCTGAACCAGGACCGTCAACTGTCAACGTCGTGATTCCTGACGCATGTGTAACTCCTCGCCGTTCCACGTCCAGTGGGAAGTCCTTCTCTGAAATTTTAAAAATCCCTAAAATAACGGAGGTTCCTTAACAGAAGATGAAAAGTTTAAATTACGTCGGGAACAAGGTGACTTGATCTTCGTTCCTGGAACAGGGAACTGCGAAAAAAAGGGAGGACGGAAGAAAAAGCAGGATGAGCAAAAGAAAGCCCCAAAAAATCCACAACAACCCTGTCAACAAGAGCCAGGTTCCAGCACTGTAGACGCGAATGGTTCCTGGTACTGTTTCATTTGTACAGAAGATCTAATGGAAGATATGGTTCGCTGCTCTGTGTGTGGACTCCACGTTCACGAGCTTCGTGCCGGGGTTGATGAAGAGAACGACGAAAACAATTACTGCTGCCCCAAATGCGAATTTTAAACCTTCTTACTTAAACTTGAATTTAAAAAAAAACTTAAACTCAAATTCAATAAAAAATTTTTTGCTGATGGTACTCAGCACTTTATTGACCTCGGATCGCTGTTTTCTAGGCATGGCCTTATTGGGATAGGTGGAGTGGCCCTGTTAGGATACACGGAGTTCCTAATGAAGCCACTTGACATTTTTTTGTAATCCGAGTTTCAAAAAATACTTAAACCGTTTCAAATGGCGCGACAAACATTTTTTGTGTAGTTTAATAGTTTCTCTAACCATATGTCAAGGTACAAGGTAATCGGTTCAGTAGTTTGGCCGTGAGAGTCGGCAAAACTTAAGGTGAACTTATTCGGGACACCTACCTTATTTTCGAGTCTCAACTTCAGTTTCTTGAATTTACTCCAAAGCCACTATATAATTTCCATAAGATATACCCCGATAGCATAACAGTTCGCGGCAAACTTGCCGAAAGTTTGCGATGTGAGGTTCCGAAGTTTGCGCCGCAAACTGAAGGCAAGTTTGCCGCAAGTAGGAAAATGTCCGCCTTACCGTAAGCTTGTATCGTAAGTTTGAGTAAAACTTGCAACGTAACTTTGAAGAAAACTTGCACCGTAAGCTTGAGAAAAACTTGCAGGAAGTTTGCGGGGAAAGCTTCATTTTTTTAAATACAAAAATATGATACACTTTTGTATACAGATAACGCGGCATACTGGGATAACAGAAATAAAACTACTGCACAGCCCTAGGTACCATAGAAAACTACTGCGCATTAGATTAAGTTGAAGTTTGACAGGAGAGTTTTCTCCAACTTGATTCGCAAGCTTGCCGTAAGGCGAACATTTTTTTCTTGCAGCAAGCTTGCCTAAGGTTTGCGGTGTGAGCTTCCGAAACTTGCACCGCAAACTTCCGGCAAGTTTGACGCAAACTGTTGTGCTATCTGGGTAGTCATGTGTATACGGAAATTTTCAGTCGATGCATTACTGCTTATTATCTTCGCCATCAAAGTACAATAAAATGATGTTGAAGTCACTTTTGAACAATTTCGACTCTTCAGAATTTAAGGTTATACTTGCACGAAGATGACTGGCTAGCAGTTTCGCTGACGAGGGTAACTTTCCATCTTTATTAAATTTAGCACCGATGATAATTTGCTTTGTGAATGATGAATTCAGATTGTATGCAGTGGAATGTAGCATTTGATTTCGAGGTGTATAGGGCATGATGTTGATAACACTGAAGGCTTCCCAATACTGAGTTTCAGTTTTTGAATGTTGTTCAGAAATACGTTCAAACGACTCTTTAGATCTTGCTGCTCTTCTTCACTACCTAACATTTGATAATAGACTGATGAAAGCGACGAACTGGTCTCCTTTCATAGACCCTTATGCCCACTACCAGATTTCTGGAGACATTTTTCATAATATTTCATTTGAAGTAATAATGTCTGCGTAACGAGATTGTACACCAGCTTTTCGCTTTTCGAGTGGAAAAATATATTGGATTGCGAGGAGTACTCAGTATAGCTGTCCTAGATTATGAATCTAATCTCTAAGGAGACATTAGGAATCTCTGTTTTTCATCATTATGACTCGTAAATCCAAATGGTGATTCCGCTTAATGTAAAGTAGAGAAGATTCATTCCCTTTTGGAATACAGGATTCTAATTATTTTGACCCATAACACAGTTTACTGTATTTGATAACTAAAAAATGAGAAAGTGTTTAACTCAATGAGCACTGCTCTCTTATTGAGCTAAACGACAGAAGGCCTCCAAAAGTAAAATCTTATTTTCACTCTTCAAAAGAATTATATATAGAAATTCAATTCAGTATGATTTTAATTCAGGTATGTCCCTACGTCGAGTTTCCGACTAATTTCCTGGAAAATGACGTGAAATACTAAGAGGCATAAGCTGCCTTTTGACGTTACCCGTGCCCTCTCGACTGGCGAGACGCGTGAAGAAGGAAAATCAGTATTCTCCGTGAGCCGGTCGCAAGGCCGTTTGTGCTAAATAAAAAACCGGTTTTCAAACATACAAATCCGCAAACCTAACACAAGGCTAAATCAGAGGTGAATCTTTTGTTACTTCGAGGAAGATTCGAGTGGACTACACGCCCTTTCTATCTATCTAAATCGAAGTGCGTCTGTACGTGAAGCTAAATCAATTGAAGCTTTTCTCAGAGGGAACCGCAGTTTATCTAGGGGAGAGCTGATCAGGCTAGCGACGCATCGCAAGACAGACGCGCTTCCTGGTTTCGAACGGCTATTTATGGGCTTTCGTCACTGGTGGCTAGGTATGACCCAACTCCGGTGCTTCTGCTACCGGTGTACTTTGCTATCTTTGGCCGAATGAAGAAGGGTTTATCGCATATTTCCTAACCTGTCGGTAAGCTTGGCTGACTGATTATTGGCTCGCGATACGTTATGTTCCACAAAAAGAGGACTCATCTGCACCCTTTTTTGAAGTCGGACTTAAAGTAGGAAGCTATTTGGAAAGCGAGCTAGGTGAAGATTCAATTTTAAAAAATAAAAGGAGTGAAAAGTAATATCGCTTCTTTCGATTCTATGTAGGTGAAGTTAAGTTTGTGGTGTACTCGGAATGTTTGACGATAGAATTTGCTTGCAGATATTCAATCAGTATTCAATTCTTTTAATAAGAAAAGCAATGGTTAACTTGATTTTTAAAGTGAGTAATGAGAGATAAAGATAGAAAAGTTGAAGGAAAAAAAAATTATGAATCTTGCATACTTTAGAATCTGTTTTATATATTTATTTGTTTTTGCGATCGGTTATAACGTTTAAACACTGTTAATTTGCGTGTTATGGTTCAACCGTAGTCGATGTTGGCACGTCTTTCGTTGCAAGCAATTTTTGCCTTGAGGACGTATTGTACCTTGCAATCGGAGGTGAATCTTCTCTTACTCCGGGTAAGATTCGAGTGGCCTGTACGTTCTTTCTATCTGCCTGAATCTAAGTGCGTCTAAACGCGAAGCTTAATCAACTGGAGATTCTCTCAGAGGGAACCGCAGTTTGTCTAGGAGAAAGCTGGTCAGGATAGCGACGCAGCGCGAAAAGGACGCGCTTTCTGGTTGAGAGCGGCTATTTATGGGCTTTCCTCACTGGTGAGCAGGTGTAGTATTTGAAGCTCATAGCTTAGAAGAAGACGGAGAACTGCTGTCTACAGCGTTAAAATTAGTGTCCTTAGCAACCATTCTTGAGGGATGCGAAAATCTTTCTGGAGACTTTTTGCACAATATTACATTACACGATGCAATAAAGTTCTACAAGGTTCTACATTATAATAAATACGTCTGGAGATGTCTGGGATATATCGTCTTGCAACGTTTAAGTGATGCGTCATTAAAATCATAAATAACCTGCAAGTTGTTTACGGAAAATTCGAAAATCCGTTTCATATTCACGAGTCATTTACTTATTTATTTATCAATTATTATACTTCTCTCTTTATTTCAAAGTTTTTAAATGGCTCTAGACTGCAGAAGAATATTTTTCATGAGTTATTCGCACATTGAAAAAATATGTTTTCTAATTAAAGCACTCGCCATTATTTGAACAGGAAGCAATGATTTATCTTTGTCTTCTATCAATTATATTACGCAGTTGAAAATGCAAGGACAAATCAAAATTTAGCCTTGAAAATTTTGACGCGAAATTCGTTTCTCACAAATGTGATGTAGAATGGTGTCGAAGTCGGTAAGGTAGAAATCTTGACAAAAAAACGCCCTTGCCTATCTAATAGTTCCTGAATTATTGTCATCCAACGTAACCCGACTTTTTGGAATATTTGGCTAAAAAAGGCATACTCTTCACATTTTGGTGTTCTATTCAAAATCCGTTAGTCCTACGCAAAAGTGATCTACAGATGAATGAAAGCAGACGTAGTTTTGCAGAAATTCTAAAAAAAAAACAATGTCCATCTTTATTATGTAGGTCGCATGATACGAGCGGTCAAAGTTGACCATTTTTGGACTTGTTTCAGCAAGAAAGTTCGGGATTGAAGTTTTTTAAATGTGGATTGGTTGTAAGGATTTGTACGTACAAATACCTAGAATAATAATGGAAGGAAACGAAATTCCGCGTAGAACTAAAAAAAGATCTTCTAACTCTATTAGGTTGCGAGTTATGGCTTCTTAAACTACACCCTTTCTCAATAATGTGGCTTTAGCCTCCACTGACAATCAATTATTGTCGTATCTTTATATTTTATGATGAAAAATGCTAAATATTCCATTTTTTATTGATACAAAAGTTACTCCAAGTTTTTCGTTGGAACAAATCTTTAATCATAACCCCTTTACTTACACTTTTACCAACTATGTTCTCCACAGATTTCTACAGGTGAATCTTTGTTGCCAATAAATCGAGGGTAAAGTGTTAGCAATTGTAATCTAAAACTTTTTATATATTATGATAATTGATGTGGTAATTAATTAATTATGTATTAGAATTGATGGGCATGACTCTCGCATTAGGCGTGGCCGAAATGACATTTTTTTTTTAAATTGATAGTGGCCCAAGCGGTTTTGGGCACTCTTTAAACTGAAGAGGAGAGTACGGAACCTGTCCGGACCAAAACGTCGACTCCGAAAAAAGTCCGATTTGCTCCGAAATTAATTCGAAATTTAGAAACTGAAATAGTTTTGGTTGAAGAAAAAAAGCAAAGTAGTCCGTTGTAATTCGAAATCAGTCCGGGAAACAACACTGAATCAGGAAAAAGTCCGAATCAACCAGAAATTAATCCGTAAGTTAAGGTTGCAACTCCGTGAAATGAAAGTGCAAATGGAATATCGCCCGGTGAAATCCGAAATCTGTCTGGACAAAAACATCGACTTCGGAAAGAGTCCGAGTCAACCGAAAACTAATCCGCAAGTTAAAGTTGCAACTCCGTAAAATTAAAGTGCAAATGGAAAATCGTCCGGTCAAATCCGAAACCTGTCCGGAGAAGACCACGACTCCAAAAAGAGTATGAGACAACCGGAATTCAATCAGCAAGGTGAAGTTGCAAATTAAAGTTCACATGGAAAACAGTTTGTTTAAATCCGAAATCGGTCCAGACAAAAACACCGAATCCGGAAGGAGTACGAATTAATCCGAAATTAATTCGTAAGTTAAAGTTGCACCTCCATGAAATTACAGAGCAGTTGGAATATCGTCCGGTGAAATCCGACACCTGTCTGGACAAAAAAAACATCCACTCCGAAAAGAGTGAAAATAAATTTGAAATTAATCCGCAAGTTAGAGTTGCATCTTCGTGAAATTCAAGTGCAAATTTTGCGTGACAAAAATGGCGGATTTGTGACCGATGACATCAGTTTGTTATTAGCGGGGTAAAAGTACTTTTACCCCGGCGATACAAGGGCAAAAGTGATTTTAGCGTATTAAAAAAGGCGCCTTCGGTTGCGCCATCTGTCACAGTTTCGGAGAAGGCTTTACTCAGTTTCAAAGTGACAGGCAGTGACAGGCTTTGGCATGCAATGTTTACATATGGTAATGTTATTTCGTCAATCGGTCACAAATCGACTCACTTTTGACACGCTTCACGGGCTTTTAAAAACTCTCATCTTTAATGCGGTTTTTGCCAAAGGTTTCGTATGCATTATGGGACAATATGCTATTCATTCCTAGTAAAAATGTGTCAATTGAATTAAATTAATATGCGTACCAATATCGTCTAGTTTGATGCGCTTCGTACTTAAACCTTCCATTTTTTTGGAATATGCGATTTAATTCCTTTGATCATGAGAACACTGCGCCTCATTTCAATTCTGTTTAATTTCAACGAATGTTTGAACGCATTTCTTTGACAATGATATAAATTGAAATAATTTTATGATTCTGTTAAATGCCATGAAACTTCATTTTATTCAGTTCAATTGGAAGCATCTTACCGGGTTATTATTTTTTTGTTGGTACCGATTACCAAAAGCGTTTGCTGGCACCCTGCATTTATTTCATTGTTATTTTTCTAGAAACTGGGAAGGAAGGGAGGCGGAGGTTCGGCTAATTACTTGATAAAAGACCAGTGAGAACTAAAATCGATGGAAAACTTTTTATAGAAAAAGAATTTCCCTTGCAACATTTTTACACATTTAAATTTTTGAATTCGCAACAACATTTAAGGATATTTCTTTATAAATTAAAAAGATTTGACATAAATTATTCAAATAATAAATCTGTAAAAATTAATAATTATAAACTATACAATTTTTCATTTGATTTTGAATTCAATAAAAAAAAAGTTTACTTGTAGATCATAAGCAAATATTTTATTTTATAGAAGACAAATTACAAAATTTTAACCCACCTATTTATGAAATGTGCAGAAAGCAAAACAAAAATACCGGTAAAACGGGGAACATATATTTCTAAGTGAAAACACTTGGCCGAGAATTTTTCACAAAGCTCCAAGCGCTTCGACAGCTCAGTTGGTTAGGATGCGAACCTTTTAGAATGACGATTCTAGACTTGGTTGAATTTTCAGTAAAGCAACGCCTAAGTGGAACCCGTTGAAAACACTCAAAGACATAGTCTCAGACATTTGCGGAATTAATTTATTATTCTGGTTACCACACAAGTACCTAGCAGAGCCTTCAAGAATGGCGAATTTAGACTTGGTAGAATTTTCAGTAAAAAGGTTCCTAATAGAAACCCCTTAAAACCAGCTGAAACACAGTCTCGGATATTTACGAAATTAATTTATGATTTTGGTTAGCGCACTAGTACCTAATAGAGCCTCTTACAAATTCCAGTCTGGACTTGGTGTAATTTTTAGTAAAACAGTGCCTAATAGGAACCCCTTGGAACCACTAAGAGTCAGAATCTTGGACATTTTCGGAATTAATTTATGATTTTGATTACCACATAAGTACCTAATGGAGCATTTTAAAATGACGATTTCTGGTAATCGTCAGCTGCAAGCTTCAGTGGGGTATAAAGGTCTACTCTACATATGTAATCGTAGAGCGGGATGTTCGTCCCTTTTTGGAAGTATTCGCGCAGCTGTATAACCTGGGAGTCACACAGCCGACGAACATCCAGAATCCCTCTGCTCCTAAGCTTGCGTGACATGACTATTCTCTCTACGGCCATCCTCTCGTGATGCACTCGTTGTTCGGCCATTATCACGAGGACGGTTCTGTTTAGTGCCGCGAATTTAGTTTTCAACCACGAGACTAAGCCAAGGAAGTATGTTAGGAGAGGAATGGCAAAGATGTTGTGTGGTGATGTTTCTAGCACTGACAGCGGTTTTCGGGATCAAACCCAGACGCCCCGAAATGGGAGTTTTGAGTGCCTCTTTTATTACAGACTGGAGTGAGCCCCTTGCCTGCAATATACAGAGGTACCCATACGACTATATCTATACATAAAAAAAAACCTCAGACTTAGGATGGTTGCAGCCCAATATGTCTTGGACACTTTTTTCTTGGGTTTGATATTTCTTCAAAAGTTCCTACACGGGAATGTCTCGGTATGTGTTGCCAGTCCAAATATCGCATGAATAAATAAAAATTCAACATAGCGGATGCAATATGCCGACAAAGATCTTTTTTTAATTATCCGACTACTATAAAAATCATTTTGTTGAGGTTTTCTTAGTAAAAACGCTCAAATATTGAATACACATTCTAAATTGAAAATGACGGATCCAAAATTACGAGAAGAATTTTTTAAAATTATGCGATTTGTTTGAAAGTTCATGTCTTAGTTCGCTATACTTACGAGTATTAGTTGTGTAGGTTGCCTGAAAGTTCCGGTTGAGTGGACAAGCAATGACGATGATCTACACTTTTCCTCCTTTTTCCTCACACATAACGATGTCAAGTCAATTGGCTCGGACATAATGATTCGTCTGGATGGTTTCATCCCAGTATGAGATGTAGTTTTCATTTTTTTTTCAAAAGGAAGCATAAGTGCGAGTGAGACAATAGTAGATGGCGCATAAAAGCGTTTCTTTCGCACTCATGTATATGACTGTTATAAACTTGGCCTTACTGTATATAGAAAGGCAGACATTGTGTTAAGAGTTCTAGGTTTAGGACAAGCCGGTGATGCATAATGCCCGCTACATCATTATGTCTGTCCGTGTACTATCTCTGAGCCATTACGCGACAGCCATCAATAATGTGTTAGATGGAATCGTTGGTATTTCCAAGCAATTGGCGCCTGTCAATGACGTTTTGATATAACACGTACTTGCGATATTTTCTGGATATTCCTCTGTTTCCGGAACAATACGCCCGTTTTCTGTCAAATATTCAATGCATCTATGTCCACTTCATGTTGTTCTGATATTTGAGGTGCTCGGCGTAGATAGCTTTTTGGCTCCATTGCGTTTCTAATTCCTCTATAGTATCTTCCTCTATATTCAAGGCCTCCTCTGAGGACAAGCTCAAGGGCGAGTAATCGAGATACGCTCCACAGATAATGTTGCTAAGCGCAAGATCTCGCTTGCTGTTAAAATATTTTCGCAACTGTGTAACTTGTGATTCACACAGTTGCTCAACATTTACAACGCCCCTACCCCCTCTTTTACTGTATTGAATTTGATGCTTGGTCACTTCAACGCGAATGGTTCTGTTTATCCTTTCAAGGTCGGTATTCGACCATTTGATGAGCCCAAAAGAGTACTTAAGGACAGCTACCGCTTCGGTGTTAATAGTCCTGACTTTGTTGGCCGAGCTGAGAGAACTCTTCAGGACCTGTCTCGATATGATTTTCATTCTCGTTCTCCATGTGAATGTCATTGGAAAACTGCTTTGTGACATGGATTACTTGCTGCAGTTTCTACTTTGAACTAGCGTACAGGTTCAGGTCATCCATGTACAGAAGATGGGTTAGTTGATAACTATCCTCGTTATCATGTACTCTGTACTCATGGGACATGCTATTTAGTGTTTTTCTCAATAGATTCAACGTCGTAATGTGTGTTAATCTAGATATCCTTGGTGGCCCATGATCAACACACTTGATACTTGTTCCCCAAAGCATCACCGCACGATCTAAGAACTCGATGATACGTGGGCGGATTGTGTAAACTTCTAAGACTTCAAGCAAACAGTCATGTGGTACCGAAGGGAACATATACGTGATAGCTTTGAGCATAAAGCATGGCATCAGATTTGGATGTTCGATGATCTTTCGAAAAAACCTTGCCAACGCAAGGTACACACTCGCAAGGTACTTGTACCTGAAATTGTGCACCATGTACGGACTTAATAGCTTTCCATTTACTTGCCCTCTTCAAGATCTCTGAAACGTCTGAGTCTGTGATGTTAGTAGGCTCCATAACAGGGTTATTGCTCGCTTTTTCTTTTGTTTAGTTGGTAACAAGCAGCGCCGTAGTTGCTTCTGTTTGTTTTTGGCCAAACACCCGACCAGTGGTCAGCCATGTCTTCCAATTGAGGAACTCCGGTATCTTGCTGGATATTTTGCTCTTTACATAGTTCACGACCAGAACCTCCTTCCATCTACCTGAAAGATTCGATTTTTCTGCAGTCTAGCAGTGAGAACATCAAGTCTACCGTTGGCAGTCTATAATCTCATCCAATATTGCTGGTGTTATTGCCTCGATGTTCGGAAGGTGGATGATTTCAGTAGCATAGTATATCAGCTTTCTGGTTCTTTTCCCTTTCGTATATTGAGTCAATCGGCAAAATTTGCTATTTACTTCGCTGATATCCATATCCAACCTGATTTCCCATGGTGGACGTCGTTCCGTTCCTGGAGCAAAGACTGCATTTTTAGGCCTAGTTCTACGGCCCAACCTTCTGATGACTGCCACAGCTGCACAATACACAAGAGTTTGCACATGTAATGCAGTTAACTCTTCGCCCAAATGAAACACCAAAATTCCTTTCAAGGGGCTGCAGTTTTTCAAGGATTTCGCTGCTTACAACATAAATAACGTTAATGTGCGGATGTGGTTCTAGTGGATCCGGTACTTGATCATCAATATCCCTAGCACTTATTCCTTCAGTTTCAATGAGCTTCTTATTATCTACACCTTTTTATAGGGATTTCATCAATGGGAGGCTGTTATTCTACTTTCATTTTGATAGTAGCTATTTTAACAGCCGAAAGTATTTTGCTGATAGATATTGAGCGTTTTCGATCTACTAGATTCTATTTCTTATTTCTTGCGGCTCTGTTCACGTGGTATGTCTATTTTAATCACCTTTATGATTCCTGTATCTCTGCCTCTGCCTCTAGTTAAATCAAGCCATCTGCTTCTGGAGGGCGTGGTGGTACTGGATCATCATGTGGTTGCGCAGGTACATCAATAGCACGCTGATGTTGTATTGCTTCGCTGATCGCCGCTTGACCTTTTAACTGATGTTCATTATCCACGTTTTTCCAGCCGACTCAACCTCTGGTTTAATCTCCATTGCTCGGTCTTCTGAGATAAGTAGGTTTCTTCCGACTTCCATAACTTAGCAATAAGATCTCTTACTGCAACTTTCTGTATATGAGGATACCTTGCAACGAACTTGAACCTAAAATTGTATACCTTTTCCCGTTCAGTTTCAAACATCGTGCTTTCATAGCAGAGACGATTCAACTCTAATACATAATTAATTAATAAGAAAATTATTAACGCATCAACTATAATACATCGTTAGTTTCAAGTTATTATTATTAAGACTTCATCCTCGATTTATTGCTAATAAAGGTCCACCTGTGGAAACCTATGAAAAACAAAATTGATAGAAATGTAAATAAAAGGGAAATTTTTGAAAATTTATTTCACCAATAAACTTGAAGTAACTTATCAATTAATAAAAAATGGAATATTCAGCATATTTTTTATCAAAAACTATAAAAATACGACAATAATTGGTCGTTAGAGGAGGCTAGAGCCACATTATTAAGGAGGGGTGTAGTTTGAGAAGTCATAACTCGCGACCTAATAGAGTTGGAAGATTCCTTTTAATTACTAAATTAAATATAAATGAATTTTTTTGTGAGAAAAAATGAGAAAAGACTGAAATCTTGGCAAAGTCATGACTTGCGATTTAACAGGGCTAGAATATAGATTTGCTTTTTAGTTTCACGCGGAATTTCGTTTTCTTCAATTATTTTTGTAAGTATTTGTACATACGAATCCTTAAAAACAATCTATCTTCGAAAAACTTTAATCTTGAACATTGTTGATGAGAAATGTACAAAAATGGTCAACTTTGACAACTCGTACCTTTTTTTTATGAGGAGGAAAAAGGGCAAAATCTTTCGAAAACGCTGTGTTGGAGTCTCCTAAGACGGGTCTAGGCATATCAACAAAACGCAAAAAGCTCCTCTGCCGAACCCATAACACTGCTCGCGGAGCCGCATTTCGGCTTTAAACTTCACGAGCAGTGGGTTCCTCATTAAAGTCGCGTATGCGACTCTTTCATCGTCCGTTCCCCGGAAGCCCGTTCCTAGCGGGGATTCCTATCTGGCCCTACCCGTTTCTGTCGCATCCGGAACGCCCATCGAGATCTTTAGTCCTTATCACATATGTGACGAAGGACTCGACGCGCTCCCAACACTCCTCAAACTTGAGCATAAAAGGAACCATCGTGCCGGGGGTGAGCTCCGCGCCCACCGCCCGACAAGCGGCCTCCCTCGCCACGCTCCACTTGTCGTAGGCGAAGAGTGTGTGCTCTGCATCGTCCCCCGGGGAACCGCAGTAATCACACGCCTCTTCGTCCCTCTTCTTAAAGCGCTTCAGGTACGCGTTGAAACAACCGTGA
>JAUMHM010083206.1:0-13541 GCA_032362435.1 Melikaiella ostensackeni
ACAGTATTCTAGTTAAGGTTGGTACTCTATGACAAGCATACAGATTTTTTGTTTGTGGCGTCATCTCTGTGTCAGGCAGAAGACTTTTCAGCCCATGTAGTAGAATTCTCTTGAAATCTGTTTGATTCTCTTGAATTCTGTATAAGTCTCTTTTTTTCGTAGAATTCTCTTGAAATCTGTAGAATTCTCTTGATCTGTTTGGAATTCTCTTGAACTCTCCAGAATTTACTTGAGAATTTTGGAATTCATTTAAAGTTTTTTTTGTTGTTGAAATTATTGGAATACACCTTCAATTATTTTGAATTTCAAGCCTTTTAAATTCTCTAAATTCTTTCAATTTCACTGAACTCTTGTAAATTTTTCCAAAGTAGTGGAGATACGTTGACGGAACAACTATCACTCTCCGGTCTAGTGTATGCCTGGTCACTGGATGACAGACGCGATTTCGCAGCGATCTTGACTATAGTTAAGACTATTCGTGGTCTTACTTATTACCTAGCAATATTAGAGCGGGTGCCACTTAAAGTTCCATCATACTACTCACGTAGTACACCACCATTATACGTGTCTTCTTTGATACCGCGGCGCTCTCCACTATTCAATACGTTCAGCAGTACTAACAAATTCATGGTATCACGTGTTAACAGCGAAATCGATATATTTTGCACTCCCATGTCCAAATCCACGCGTGTCGTACACAACTATATTGAACACACAACCCCCAGTTTAAATTCATAAGTCTTTGCGTGCTCAAATTGTATGTCCTACAATATGTACACATTGTAGCCCTGTTAATGGTTCGTACTGAACTGTTGGGCTTTTTTTATTCAAATAAATAAACTCAAATAATGGATACATCTTCAGTCATTGATGGTTGTCCCGTCAACGTAACTTCACGAATGTGGAAACAATTTAAAAGAGTATTCCACAGATTTCAAGAAAATTCTAAAAGAATTCAAGAGAATTCTACAAAATTCAAGAGACTTCTACAGAATTCAAGAAGCTTCTACATGATTAAAAAGACATCTACAGAACTCAAGCGACATCCACAGAATTCAAGAGAATTCTACAGAATTCAAATAACGGGTATATCTTTGTTCACTGATAGTTGTCCCGTCAACGTAACTCCACTAATTTGCAAACAATTTAAAAGACCGCAGTGGAATTAAAAGAATTCAGGGCATTGAAAAGGCTTGAAATTCAAAAGAATTCAAGGTGTATTCAAGTAATTTCGAAAGTTAAAAAAACCTGAAATGAATTCTAAAATTTCCAAGGGAATCCCATAGATTTCAACAGAATTTTACAGAAATAAAAATATTTCTAGGGAGTTCAAGAGAATTCCACAAATTTCAAGAGAATTCTGTAGAATTCAAGAGAATACAACAGATTTCAAGAGAATTTCACAAGGATTCAAGAGACTTCTACAGAATTCAACAGAATTCCACAGATTTTAAGGGAATTCAATAGAATTTTACAGAATTCAATAGAATTCTACAAAATTCAAATACCTCAACCCGTTGTGCAATGTTGACTGATTTTTTGTGTGGGGAAAAGATATTTTTTAATTTTTGTATTTCTTCGAAATGCAAAGCTGCACCAGAGAGTCACAACCCACTGGAAAAGCAAACGGAGGGGAAATTATATGAACTGAACTTGTTTATGCACACGCTTTCGTCGATGGCACATCGACTGTCGACCATCTAACGCGTGCTTCTGATTGGTTTATCTTTAATTGTTAATAAGTTGATAATTATTAACTTTGCAAAAAAACGTTATTATTTCGACTTCATTTTTTTTGGAATTCAAAAATTTAAAAGTGTATTTTGAATACTGGGACACTCTGTACATTATTTCCCTTTAAACCTAAGATAGTTCACGAACAAGTATAAGAGCAGCCAAATCTTTTTGATTGTGAAGTTTATGATATCGCTTTTGCAACATGTTTGGCTTTTGATCTGCTTGCAGACAACGCATCCTACAATCAGTCTGAAATAAAATTGCACCTATCAAAATTTTTCGATAATAATGTTCTCACTTTGTTTGCAAAAGAAGAAAAAGAATTACAAAGTTTCATTCATATAGTCATTTGAATAATCATTTAAATTCTTATAACGTTATTAAATTGACAGTAGCATTAAAGTGACGAAAAATAATATTTCTATTAAGAAAAAATATTGCAACATGAAAAATGATTGGATATTAATACAAGGACATTAAAAAGTAAAGAAAACACATAAGTGAAAGTTACTACTAATGGAGCCAGTAAGAAAAATGTAAGTGAAACAGGTTGGATAAAAGTACATGGTTTTAAGAACAGTAGGGATGAGAACAGTGAAACATCATTTGAAAGCAATAATTGAATTGTGCATGGAAACTAAGAACTTCCAAAACTTATAGAAAAGTGTACATTATTAAAGAATAATAATATTTATTACAATGAAACAAAAGGAACAGAGAGTGTTTTAACAAATGAAATTGAAAAATTGAAAAATGACATAAATAAATCAGAAGTACAGTCGTTGAAAGTAAGAAAAACTTTAAAGGAAAAATGGAAGTGATTATTAACAGAATTAATTATGATCATACATACAAATGCCCTTCGAAAAAGGAAGAAGATAGAACAATCAGATTACGTAAGAAAATCTTGAAAGGAAAAAAGGAAGTATCGATTATTGGAATTAATAATGATCATGTATACATATGTCATTTTAAAAAGGAAGAAGATAGTCACTCAATTTATCATGATCATACTTATTACTCTCACGTACAAAATGAAATTCATAATAATGGTTCTATGGAAAGTAGAAATCATTAAGAAAAACATTATCTTGGTATAATCAATATTACTTGCATACATTGTGGTGCAAAACATTTTAAGTACGAAAATTCTTTATATGAAGAGATTTTCGCATTCAATGAATGTTGCTGTCCCGGTAGTGTGCTTCTTGAAAGTTTAACAGAATACCCTAATGAACTACTTTCTTTATTAGATGGAACACATAAAAAATCGACAAATTTCAAAAGAAATATACGTTCATATAATGACTCGTACTCTTCTGCTTCCTTTAATGCTAAAATATTTGATTTTAAAGACAGACGTTGAGCACCAGTTTGTTTTAAAATTCAAGGGCATGTATAAGAGTACTATAAAATTAATACTGTATTACATCCAGATGATTGTAATAACCTATCATTTTGTCCACTTTTCATTCATGGTGAAAATAGAGCAATTGAAAATATATTAAAACAAAATGAAAAGTTGGATTATGAAGTTTTGATGAATATAGAAAACATTATGAGGATTCACAGTGCGTTTACAAAATTATACAGAATGATGGCACTGAGAATGAAGACACTGAGAACATCATGCGTTTCCAGGAGCTGTGCAACAACCTCATAACGCCCGAGGAACAATGCCCACCAATCACTGCCGAAGAGGTGAGGAAAGCGCTGAGGGGCACGAAGAACTTCTCCGCTGCCGGACCACATGGTATCAAGAACTTCTAGTGGAAGGAATTTACTTCTACGCACCAACATCTGGCCCGGATCTTCACCCCATATTTAAAGTTGGAGATGCCCGTTCCGCAGTGGCTGGTGTTAGGACGCACTGTACTCCTATCGAAGAAAGGTGACTTGTCCAAACAGAGGAACTACAGGCCGATAACTTGTCTGAACACGCTGTAGAAGTTCTTTACAGCTATCCTGAACGACAGGATTGTTTGGACGATTGGACCTTTGTGGAGAGATATCTACGAACAACGTGGATCAAAAAGAGGCATAGCGGGCTGTCGAGAGAACCCGCTAATCGACACAGAAGCGTCTGCAAAGACGCTTTAATCTACAATGGCAATCTTCCTATGGCCTGGATTATTTACCAGAAAGCTTTCGATTTAACCTCCCATAGGCTTATCATCTGTCTGTTGGAAAGCTTGAAGGATCATCTACATATAGTGAGAATTCACAGAGAGATTGATGCTCCTTTGGAAAACCAAATATACTGTCTCATCCGGAAAACATCTTGTGACAACTAACAGCGTCATCTTTCAGAGGGGCGTCTTTCAGGGCGACACCATGGTGTCGAGAGGGCTCATGAGCCCTCTCCTCTTTTGCATCACACTTCTGCCACTGTCTCTCGCATTACGCAATTCTCATGAGCACCTCTGTGGCGAGGCTAATAATCGCGAACATAAGGTCGCTCATATATTTTATATGGATGACTTGAAGATGACTTGAAGATCTACGAGTATTCTTCTGGAACACAGCATTTTAAGGATACTCTAAAGATCGTCGAGTGTACATACGAGAAATTGGTATGAACTTTAGATTGGAAAAGTGTGCCAAGATTCAATTGAAGCGAGGACGACTTGTTCGCGTTCGCGACGACCATGAGCTCGTTGACAGGAGTGCTATCAGGCACCTTGGCGCTGGAGAAATCTACCCATACCTAGGCGTCTCTGAGAACAGCATTCACGATATAACATCAGTGAAGGAGGCTCTCCGAAACAGATAGAAGCGACTCCTTCGACGATTTGGTCTTCCAATCTGTCGGCGTTGAAACAGATATCTGCGACTTACATGATTGCCGTCCCAGTTCTACTCTATTTATTTGGGGCGGTTTCATGGAAGAAGCACGAGCTCACGGCCCTCGACATCGCGACACGTAAGATCATGCATATGCAGAAGAGCTTGCATATTAACTCCCCCACTCAGCGCTTATACATCCCACGCCGTAAAGGCGGGCGCGGACTTATAAATATCCAGTGCCTTTATAACCGAATTATCCTGGGTACAGCTTACATAGTGGAAAATGGAAGAGATCCTCTCCTGAAAATGGTCAGAAACCATGAAGATTGGCAAAAGAGTGATCCTTTACAAAGCCGCGGAAAAAACAGACGAGACCGTCGGTCTGAACCTTAACATCAGCAGGGAGGAAAGTGCATTACTCTATCTAAAAGCCTTACTTCTAAAAGCCCAGGTAAAGAAAGCAAAGGTCAGCAACTTCCTCGAACAGCTCCACGATAAGAAAGTACACGGAAACTTGCACAGAAATGCAAAAGATCAGTTCTTGTCGTTGGAGCTAACGTTTGCTTTCCTTAATTATCCGGACCTAATTCAGGTACAGGGGGTTTTATTTTCGCATGTCTAAATCGTGTCATTTCCACCTTGGTATACCGTAGCCGCATCTTACGTCAAGAAGTTCCCAGCGATAGGTGCAGAGCGTGTTATGCACAATCTCAGCACGTAAGGCACATACTATCCGGGTGCCCCACTCACGCGGGAACGATGTATTTTTATAGTCACAATGCGGTCCTAAGTGTGCTTTATTACCATCTTTGTCGCTCTTGCGGTGTTAACCGCGTCTCTGTCCTGCCTTACGCCCCCAGGAAGATAGAGTCAATTATTTTAGTACGAAAAGTGCCGAATTCACTGCAACTACAACTTCGATCCAATAGTGCGTATTCAACACTGGAGGCCTGACATCGTACTCCATGACGTGGTGCGAAACCATCGCTGATTCGTAACCTCGAAGCCATACCCGCGTGCCAAAACGATGATAAGCCACTTGCGATATGGATGCGGAGAGCTGTCACTTTCTGGTCGCTCCGTTTCCTCAATACATACAAGGGTTTCGCCGGCATTTCGTTGTCATTTCGTCGTACCCCGTGGTCACCCATCTCACTGTCGTGAGACGTGATCACAGGTGGGATTTACCGCGGCTTAGCATCGTTTTGGCACGCGGGTATGGCTTCGAGGTTACGAATCAGCGATGGTTTCGCACCACCGAGAGCACCGATCACAAGGACAATCATTTTAACCAAATACCCTGAGTATATATGTGGCAGCCGTCTTTGTTTGGCCAATTTTTCATTTATATATATATATATATATATACGTTATCTTGAGTTAGTACTTATTTTCACGAGGGAGCTAACTGAGACAACCTGCATGTGCCTGCAATTTTGTACTTATATGGAAAAGAAAGAGTAATTGCTTTAAAATAAAATATTTTCACGATTTAAAAGCTTCTGTGTTCTGGTTATGTTGAAAATCTATAATTCTTTTAGCCATATATAATACCGTTTTATTTTCAGTTCCCGAAAGCTGCGATTGAAAATAATATCTGGAGTCGTTGTAAAAAAATCAGAAAAAAACAATATTGGTAAGTTTCTCATCTCTTCTTTTTTTTCGCTTTATATTGGTTTATTTTCGCGTTTATACCGGCTACAAGTACTCGCAATCCTCGTCTTCTATCAAATTCATTTTGCATAACTGTTGATTCGAACAAAAAATGACCTGACCTTAATCTCGTGATTAATGTCTTGAAACTTCCGAAACGATTCGTTCTCTTAAAGCCTTTTATCCGCTTTGTCGATCATGTCAAAGTATTTCTTAGAACTGCATGAGGAACCCGAGTCTCTTAGTTACTTTTCAAAATACGAATATTACAATTAGGGCTGTCTTTTATTGTAACAGAGATGTTGGGTTCTGAAACAGTCCCGACTTCGACCACATTTTTCGTATTTTCCACTGAATAGTGGACTGTCTTTGGAGTATCTTCCTTTCCGATTTTCCCTTCCTCAACATTCGTAGAACTGCTCGTCGATGGCAAATCGATTTTTGCTGTGATGTTTTTAGCCGTTTCCTTTTTGTGTTCAGTTGATTCGGCAATGTATCTTTCTGCCACTGCTGAAGACTTCCAAGCTCCATGTCTCTTGAGGGTGAGAATATCAACCCCCGAGTTTGCGAGAAGAGTGGCTGAGGTACGACGCATACCATGATCTAAAATGAAACTTTATTAGGCTCTATAACTTGTGTATTTATATTTAAAATTCTTTAATTTTAATGTTTACCTGTATACGATTCGGGATTTTCAAGCTTCAGGTAGTTGGCAACAAGTTTTGGCGTCTTCGAAAACTTGTTTATGCCAATTGGCTGCACTGTGCAGCGTCCTTTCTGGTAATTCACGAAAAATCTCTCAGTCGGGATCTCGGGAAGGCGAAGATCGATATATTTATCCACAATTTTTTTGAATTCGCCTTGGATCGTAGAGAAACGAGGAACGTTGGTCTTAGTCTGATTGACCTGAACTACAAAGACATTGCCCTCACGCTTCACTTTTTCTCAACGCTCACGTGATCACTTTTCCACACTAGTGGGTTTTTGCCTACTTTTCTCAACACTCACGTCATCAATCGAGAAATTGATCGTTTTCGCCACTATTTTTAGTTGAAAAAAGTGGTATTTTCGACGTGGGTGTTGGACAAAATATGTTTCATTGACTTTGAATCACAAGAAAATATCTAAAAGTGACATTTTGTTCTTTATTTTCTGATAAAATGCATTTTGAGTGATAAAATGCATTTTGAGTGTCTAAATAAAGTATGTGTGTATGGGGATGCGATCTAACCTCAAAATTGTTAGTACACTAACTTTTTTCGATTATGGGTGACTTTTTTAACAGTGAAGTCGTTGACGGAAATTATCATTTGTCTACTTTTTCTGGAGGAGAGAATTATAAAAAGCAATATAGGATTTAAAAATTCAGTCACTGTGATATATAGACATATAACCAAATTCAAGTGTGCAGGGTACAAGCCGTTTTTGCAACACTAGTGCACGTTTTACGATAATTTTAATTTTAAAATGCAATAAAAATCAGGTTCACAAAAAAAATAGCATGTGTATAATTGACCCTTTTATTAGATGTCCGTCTTATGATTCGCTTGCCAATTCTAGGAAAAAGGAAGAATGAATAAAAATTTGCTTTTCATTTCTGTCAGTTTAGACACGGTCTGTGCATCTAAGTGCTTCTGCAGTACTTCTGCCAATTCATCCAAAGTGTATGATTCGAAGCATTCCAATTTTTCTAAAAATACAATTTCAAACGGTTAACCTTCATTATATAATGAATATTTTCTATCCTATTTTATTAAGGCAAGGTTTGTGCGAATATAAAGCTAACCTAACTTCCTCCAAAAACACTTTCCTCGTTCCCTTCAACCATGCCTTCATTCTTCTATATTAAACTAATACTTACCCATTTCAAGGAGACTCAGCACATTTAAAAAGTCATATGCAAATGATCTATAAAAATATAATGAAAGTGATGAGATCAATAATTATTGGACTCAGAATCTACTTCAAGACACGAAAAATCGCAAGATGCGTGATTCATGCCGTCATGGCAGCAGCAGCATGCATACTGAGTACGCCTGTGCTGAAAACAAGAGACACCATTTACTTTTGGCGGTATATTTGAAATGAATTTGAACTTATAATTATCGAGCTTCTTCAAACTGTGCATAATCATCCGTACACTACAAGAATAAATTTGCATTTATACTTATCTGACTCCTTAAAGTTGTATTAAGTCAACGGGACACTTTGAAAAGCACTGCCGCAGTTTTAAAGACGCAGAAAATTTCTACACATACATGCCATTCGACTTTTGAATATTGTATTGTTTTTATGCAATTACTGTTAATATAACAGCACAACCTCACAGTGAAAATTTTAAAAAAATTCAACTTTTCTAATTTAGACCCAAAAACCACCAGGAATCATTTAAAAACATGAATTACATTTCGCTAGCAATTCATTGCTACTCATTGAATTAATAAGTCAACTCTAATAAACAGACTATTAGATTACCTTCGCCAATTCATTTAGTAACATCAATCACACCAGAAATTTAGTAGAAGGTAATAAAATTACCAATTTGGCAGTCAGATACAATGCTGCTAGTTGCATTAGTCACATTTCTACTAATTTAGATTTAGAGAGCATGTACACATATCCTCCACTCATATTTCAGAAACTTGTGGCTTGATTTTTAATAAACTTGGTATACAAGAGTTTTCGGTGATAATCTTTTCAATTTCTAAATCATAAATACGAGATTCACGATGGCGGCTTCAACATGGCTGCCGTGAAAATGGTCCAAACATGCGAATGTTTTTTCAAAATCCTTAAAGGTCATATGACAAGGGGTCATCATAGTTCCCTTCTTGATTTCGTGCAGGAGATTTCCGAGCTCAAGATGGCGAACCCAACATGGCTACCGTAAAAATATAATTTGATATTCATGTTACACAAGTTTTCAATGGCATTTCTTAACAATTTCAAATTTTTTTTCGAAATATTCAAAATTTAATCTAAAATTGATATGTACAAGCGACTTTCGTGTTGTTCAAAATTTTGTGTTGATGCAAATAGCGAACAGATGTCTATTCTTTCCTTTTTCTTCTATCTTTTCGTAAAAAAAACTTTCCTGCGCTCAGTATTTCTTGGATTCGATGCGCAGGGGTATGTGGAAGCAAAAAATGTTTGATAAGTAATATTATTGGTTCAAAACAAATTATAATATCAAATCGTGGACATTATATATTGTTCGTTGTTAAAGCAATATTATTGCGATAAAATAACTTGCTTTATTTAACGAGGTGATACTTTATCATGAAGCTATTTGTTAACTTTTAAACAGATAATATTAAAAAACTATTGTTAACATTTTCATGCACAGAAAAATCGTTTTTCATCAATTTTCGCTAATAACTTATATTGGCAGTAATGTTTAGTTGTTTCTTTATAAAGTTAACACAAAATATCAAATGACAAATTTTTTCACTGAGCTTCACTAGTGACATCATTTAACAATAGTTATAAGGATTAAACATATTAATATGACAAAAAATAAAAGTATGCTCTTGAGCGAAAAATTGATTAATGATCCTCAAGCCTCAGAAACTTTCCCAACGTATGGTAATACAACCGTGTTAAATCTATTGAAATCTCTAGTCTCTTAATTTATTCAGAACCCTGAAAGTTCCTTTTTGCAATTTTTTTGTAGGGTCATTCTAAATACGATCGAAACTATCTTCCTCTTCAAGAATTTCAAACATTTCTTTGACATACTCAGTTCCAGAAATGGCTATTGTAATATTTCCCTTATCAGCTTTTGTAAATAAAATATCTGAATTATTCTTCAAAAACTGTTGAGTTAATTTATATCCCTCGTTCAGCTCTTTGTCAATAATCAATTGCGAAAAGTTGTTGGTAAGAAATTCGTTTGACAATCTTGAAACCTAAATTCTTGTGATTTGTTACTTGGTATTTTCTCAAAGTTCGTTTCAGCACCTATGACGATTATTGAAATTATTATTAAACTTCCCAAACTTGTTACAAACCCTTCGCCTAATTTTAGAATGTTAATGACCAAATGTGGTTTTGCGAGATATGGGGTTTTCAAAAAAGTCGGGTCTCAAAATTCAAAATCCCGTTATTCTCTGAATTTCGAAAATATTGGAAAACCATCTTAACCATAAGCTTCGCTCACCCAATACTGAAGTTTCGCTAAGTTTCATGAAAATCGCTAGAACTCCCTACAACTCTGATATTCTGGAAATGATACTCTGATACTTCACTCAAAATTCCTGTTATTCCTACACAAAAATTGTTCAGTTGTAATTGTGAACAGCACCAGGAGAAATTCTTGTTAATTTCAAATACTCTTGTTCTTGATGAGACGCACATTTACTCAAGTGAGAAACAAGAAGACATAACATTCCCTCGGGTAATACATTTATATGACAATGCGCTTTCAGAAGTCGCTTGTTAATTAGCTAGTCGCGTAACATAATGGCTCAGTTTAACCAGTGGCAGAAAGAACAGTCTGGAAAGTGGAAAGGATAAAAGAGAAATTTTTCCATTCATAAATTTATACAGTGGATGGATAATAGCATAATACAACGAAATTATCACAGGAAAAACCAACAGAAATTCCTACCCTAGTTTCAGGATAGAATCTTTTTTCAACAAATATTACCTTTAGGCGGTTAAAGTCTACCCAAAACAGGATAGTTTTTATATTTTGTTGAGTATCGATGTGAAAAAATTTCGAAAATGTTCATTGTTGCTGAGTTTCTTCTGTGAGAAAGCAGTAATAATCAATACCTGGAAAAATGTTATTTATAATTATACATCAAAAAGATAGCACCATGTTCTCACCACATGATGCACTGAAAATGATATTTCACCGAAAAGCCATATAAGTAATTCTTTAAATTCATCCATCTTGCATTTTGATTTTCAATACGTCAAAATCCAACTTTGAAATATCAAAAAATACAGTGCTTATGCATTGAAATTTCTTCAATTAAGAAGGTTTACTATTGAACTACTCATACAAATAAGGAAGATATTCTAATGAAAACACTTTGAGCGTAACGCTAGCAGATGCCACTTTTTCGACTCATTTGATGGGAAAAAATTTAGCAACGTTGTATTTTTAATAAACGGAGCACATTCCTTGCATTTTTTAAATAATAATAAAAACACCCCTGACAATTTAAATGAGTTTGGCTTCATAAGCTCTTAAGACTAAGTTTTTCAAAAATGTAGACAATTTATCGGAACATCTTGACAACACAAACCACCCAGTGAATATTTTTCTTGTATGTATTTTAGATTTTACAAGACTCATACAAATTATACAGAATTATACATTAAATTTTATCGCAAAGATGCACAGAACTACAACGCAGCAATTGAAAAAAATGATCAAACTGAAGTCTGCGATAAAGATTGGGTATTTTTCGAAAACAAGTTCGTAATTTTTTTATATTTTTGAATCCTCGTATATGGAACAATGTTTAAATAATAAAGAGGTTACTAAAACTTTTTATGAAGCTTTAGGAGATCAAGAAACTTTGTTTAGTACGCCTACATCTTTGATGCACAGTTTTATTTTGAACAATACATGAGAAATGCATAAAACTTCGACAGAGCAATTTGAAAAATTGTCTGCATGATTTGAAATCGATTCGGTCATTTTAAAGTACTAGAATTGAATAATGAAACATATTTCTACTTTCAGATAACCTGGTTATGCATTATGCTTAATTAACGTGATTAGTTCGATGCAGAAAGAAAAAACCTAGATTTTTCCAGAACTTAAGGTCGTAAGAAATCTATTTTAGATTAAAATGTATTCAACATTAGACCAAAGTGTAACTATTGGAAGTTAATATCGTGAGAAATAAAAAGATAAACAAATTTTAAACAATCATAGTCTTTTTACAACACCACATTATGGTAAACATAAAAAACTCCAGGTTTTCATATTCTTCACAATTATATCAATAAGGATATGTTTTCAAAAATTCGATTAATTAAGAACGTGACAAAATATTTGAATAAATAAATAATTCAAAACATACTGGTTCTCTTCTCATGAGAACGAGAACTTTGATTCCTCACAGAGAAATGCTTTATACTATTATATATCATTCCTACGGTTAGTAATATAGGTTTTTGAAATTTCAAATAGGTCACTTGATTCGTACTGCTAGAAAGAACAAATTTCGTACATATTATTTCACCATATTCCTAATACTGAATCAAAATTATTTGTAAACGGAAAATTGAAGAATTCACAATTTCTTGAAGATGAAAAGTTTTGTTTGGAAAAAGCCATAAACATTCTGTCAAATTATATCAACTAAATATCACCCCTTGATTAAAATTTTTTTTATATAGTGTGTGATATTACTACCAACATTGTGATAAAAATTTTTAGAAATTTCGAATTTTTCAAATTCATTTTTTGTCATTTGACGATATTCAGTCAATCAACCAACCTGATCCAGCTATAAACTTAGTGTATAATGGAAATCATTCGGGACCATAGTTCCTCCAAATTTTGTGACCCTAGCTAAACTTGTCTTCGAGTTAACTTAAAAAGAGCATTGTTGACGTACACACATTTTTCAGGGGTATATAGTTTTATTGTATATATAAATTTTATCACAAAGATGCAAAGGACGCCGACGTAGCAATTTAAATTATCAAACACACTACTTCGATAGGAATGGCAATTTTCAAAATACAAGTTCATACATTGTTAATGCTTTTTAAATCTCATATATGAAACTTTATATGTACATATAATAAGAAAATCATAAAAAGATAACTGAAACTTCTTAATAACGCCGGAAGAGATTAGGAAACATTTTTTAGTTCGCATGCATACATTTTTCAGAAAAATACAGTTTTATTGTATACTCAATTATATGACGAAGATGCGCAGAACTCTGTCGTAGCGATTAAAAAAATTACGCAGCAATTTACAAAATGATCCAACTCATGACTTTGGTAGAGATTGGAGATTTTCCAAATACAAGTGCACACATTTGTAATATTTTTAAAATGTCGCATATCGATGTATTGTGATGCGCTAATTGCGACTATAACTCTAGAAATACCCGCCAATTTCATCATAAAAAAGTACGTTTTCTTAAATTTTTTCAAGTTTTGAGGCAGTTCTCGTGAGCGGAATTCGTCCCAAAGTTTCAATTCAGCCAGATCTAGAAAGCCATAACGCTTCGGCTAACCATTCGTCAAAACTTTTGATTAGGTTTGTACACTCTCAAAAACCTATTTATTTTCGAATTTTAAGTCCGACAAATGTGATGAAACATAGTCCTATAATATGTATATATATATATATATATATATATATATATATATATTTTTTAAATATA
>JAUMHM010083207.1:0-13540 GCA_032362435.1 Melikaiella ostensackeni
TTCTCCTTGCCTCATTGTTTTATCACATCTGTCATTCAAAATATTAGTTATATATTATTTTGTTTTCTACGGGATACAATAGTATAAATATTGAAACATCTATTCGAAAATTTTCATAATTCAAGTAGGGCGTACAAAAACTTTTTTTCTAATGTTGAAAAATATTTATCTGAAACAAAAATATTCTACACGAAAGTATCAAGTTATTATTTGGACGTACATCATGATGGTCAAAAACAGTTTCAAAGATTTGGGAAGTAAATCAGGGAAAACTATCTTTTTTTTTAGTTTTGAAGCTCTGAATTAACGAAATAATTTAAAAAAAAAGAATATCAATGAATGCATCTGTAGAAATGCAAAAGTTTTTTTCATGCAATTCGACTTTCTGCGATGCAGGCAGATTTCGGAAAAATTGACGTTCATAAAGTTGCGGGAACCCTTCATCTGAATTCATTTTTACGCAATCCTAAATCATCGCCTCTACTTTTTTAGGAAGTATGTGACGATTAAATCAAGATTTATAAAGGTAAACAAAATTTTGCATGATACTTGTTTTCAAGGTTGGACCCTTAATGAGGGAAGAAGAAAGATTTATGAGATAGAAATATCTTAGAAAAATAATTTCAATCTGTCCAGTCCATCTCCCCAGTTCACTTGGTTGCTTTTCTTACTTTTTTGGTAAGTACCGTAAACTGGAGATAAGAGGCGCATATTTGGGGAAAGCGGCGCACCCTTAATTCTGTAATTAAAATGCGATATTGTTTTTTCTAGTTTCTGCGATTAAAGTTTTACGATTGTTAGTTACAATCTAGATCTGAAAGCTTAGTTTCAAGTTATAAGTTAATTATTAGTAACATTTCTCACCCAGAAGAAGCAAATGAGGCATTCAAAAATGCAAAATAAAGGTTGCGCCGCTTTCCCCCACATGCGCCGCTTAGACCTAGTTTACGGTATAGAAATATAATACTTTTAATATCGTATCTATTATTTCAAATACATTGCTAATTGTATTATAATCACCACCCATTCGAAATTGTTCAATCTAAAGATCCTGTTCCATATATCTTCTGAATTTCTATTGCATGAAGAGATATTGGAGGTTGAAGTAAAAAAAAGGGGATTTGGAAGTTGCATTTCTTTTCTTTTCTTCTCTCTTTCTTTATTTGCATTATTTTCATCGTGAATCCAAGAATTTTCCATGTAAAAAAACGTTTTTACTTTCAATTTAATTGAATTCACTATAAAATAATTTCAATCTATTACCATTTTCCAGATATAGTCCGGGGTGTTTCTCGCCAGGCCCAAACTAGCTCTCACATATCTTTTTTTAATTTCCTTGATACATTCTCTTCTTAACCAGCCTCAGATCTCCACTCCGTACATCGGTACTGCCTTTACCGTTGAGTCCATAAAGAAAAGTCTCCTATTCAATTCTAATATTCCTGCTCTTCTGGTTTCATCCCATACCTTGTTCACTAGCCTTTGTAGTCTGACAGAAACTATTCTTGTATGCGTATTATACTGGTTCCTTGTGGTGAACCAGAATCTTAGATATTTGAATTCGTGAACCACTTCGAGCGTATCGCCTTTATAACTCCAACTCTCTTTCTTCCTTCTACCGCCATCCCTCAATATCATAACTTTTTTAAAACACTTACTTCCATCATATTAGCATCTGACCACTTCTCCCGTATCTTTAACATTCTTGTCAACTCCTTGCTATCCTCTTCTAACAACGCTGCATCGTCAACGTATAATAGTGCAAAAATTTGTACTCCAGCACTCGAACCTCAATCTGTGCCACCCTCGCACTTCCTTCTGAGTGCTTCTTCCAAGTCGTTGATATAAATGTTAAACAAAATGGGGCTGAGTGGGCAGACCTGCCTCACCCCTTTCTTTGTTTTGAGTCTCTCCGTCAGATCGTCTCGTGCTATAACCTGGTTCCAAGTCTTCCTATATATTTCCTTGGTCCTTTCCACGAATCTTCCACTTATGCCCACTCTCTTCATCCATTCCCACAGCCCTTTTCTATCGATTTTATCAAATGCTGCCTTGTAGTCTACAAACGCCGTATGTAGTTTCCTCTCTTCTTTCTCAGACTGTTACCCACAACCGAATTGGACACAAAGACTGTTTCCAAAGTTCCTCTGCCACTCCTGAAGCCTGCCTGTGCCTTCCTTAATTTCTGCTTTTTTCCAGCCACTTGTTCAGCTTCTTTGCCATTATAGATACAGAGATTTTGTAGCCTATATCTAGTAGTGATATTCCTCCATTATTACTGGTTCCGCTTTTATTTCCTCTTTTATAAATGGTAAATATGGTTGCTAACCTGAAATCACCTATCAGTTTCTTTTCTTTCCACAGGTCTTCAATTATGGAAAATAACTCCCTCGTGCCCTCTTTTGGTAAATTTTTCAGAAAGTCCATAGCGATTCCATGTTTCCCTGCTGCCTTGCCTATCTTCAGATTCCTTATAACTTCATTCATTTCCATATTGTCTATCACTTTGTTTAGGTCATCGTTGATTTCCTCTGTCTTTTCTACATCTTTGCCGAGGGGCTATTCACTCTCGAGTATTTCACATTTAACAGAAAATGACAAAAGGAAGTACGAGTGAGTACAAGGTATAATGAAAGATTAACAGAAATAAGGCGAGACTCATTCGAAAAGCATTGTAAGGTCGAAATTTAGATGAATACAGAAAACCTAAATGCAAGTAAATGCGAGTCACTGCGAGTTGAGGAGAAAAAGCGGCAAGATATGTATACTGAGCGTATGCGCACGATTTGTAAGCAGAGCAACGAGCAGAGCTCGCAATATACTGGGTAAGATCACGAGTCATTTTTTGGTTTTATCTTATTCACAGTATTTTCAAGCCCAAAACTTACTTTTTACTTGTAACTTACTCACTTGCTTATCCAAGGTGCGACGTGGCAGATTTTTGGCCACCCACTTTCGTATTTCATTCAGCTTCATTTACCGCGAACTGTTTCTTTCCATCACGGGGCACGACACTCCTGGCTGTCCTAGATTTGTTGCGGTGAGTTGCCAATGCGGATAAATTCCGTTCCAGAGAGGACGAGAGCTGCCTCATACCGAAAATGCTATCGGATTTTCTCTGCCGATCGGTCTTTGCTTTGATTACAGAGTATTTCGAAGCCGTTCCCGCACTTTCTTTCGTTTTGGCGGCACGTCAGGGAGCGAGCCAAGCGGAGCACCACCAACCACAGACCGGCGCCGAGCAAGCAGGCAATCAGCGCCGACTGGTGGAAACTCCTCTACAAGCAGGAGACATGACGCGCTTGGCAGCCAACACGCCACGTTATCTTTCGTCCAGCAGCCCCGTGCTGGAACGATCCAGTCGCGCTTTCTTGCTGATACAGGCTATAAATTCTACTTGATTATTGCAGTTATTTTTTTTGTTTAAAGTCAGTCAAGTAAAATCAGTGAAAATCGTTACAGAGAGTGAGGTCACCCCAGACTCACGTTTGTGAGTGTTTATTATTTGCCCAAATTTCCCGTGTTCGGGCCATCAAAATGTTGAGTCGTTTGTTTCGCTGAGAAATTTTCGGCAGAACACGTGGGGTTTGTCGCGAGCCACCAAGGCTGATTTTATTTCAATTGTAAGATTTCTCTTGTCGTGGAAGAATCAATTTCATTTCCCTCTCATCTAGCAAATTGTTCCCGCTTCTATTGTTACCGTCGCTATGAATTGCTTTCTTGCTATCGCCGCTATCTCATCCGCCATGTTAGCCTCGTAGTTAGCATAGGATGTCAATTCAATCGGTTACTCGTTTGCTCAAATAGACTCTCAGTAGTAGCATTTTTTTTGTTTCTTATAAATTAATTTGAGCGGCTATTAAATGTTAGTTGGTTATAATTTTGATTAATTCGCCCTTGGAATGTCGGCTGGACGAGTCAGCCCAGTTTAGGTTAGAATTGTCATTGTAGAAAATAACTTTTTTTCGTGAACTGAGAATTATAGTAGAATAATGGCATTAAGTAACTAAATTTCATATCTCGCTTGACTATTTGTAATTTTCCCGTCATGATTCCCCCAAAATGCTACCGACCGTTGTAACTTGCTATATACCCCCCTTTTTCCCCCTATTTTCTTTCTGTGAATACTAAATAAACCATGTACGCCATTTTATCACGTGAATACTTGTGTCAGATCATTTTCGAGTAAGAATTTGGAACCCTTGAGGATTCATCCTGCCTGGCTGACCCATCCCCTCTACCTTTTTTTCATCAAAGGGCTGAGCATTGGTGGGCAAAGTACACTCACGTTCCTGAGTCCAGTTTCAGTTTAGTTGATTATTGAGGGACCGATGGCGCATGCGCGCCTGGCGCCCAACCCCTTTTGGAAAGACATGGTTGTCTTTGCTTTAATTATTCCGGAACGTGGGTGAGAAATAAATGAAATAACGGTGAGCTAAAATTTACCGTTATACAGGATAAGTGGTTATTCGGAGAAATAAATATTACGGCAAACGATAATTTAATAAAATAGGAATTCGGTTAAATGGAAATTATGATAAATATATGTAATTTATGACAAACGAAAATTAGCTTTGCTTTTACCAGATAGGCGTTAACTTTCTGCACATTGAGAGAAAAAAAATTATTTTCATTTGGACGCTTTCCAAAAGGAAATAAATATATACAATAAGATGAAACACAGAATAACAATCATGGATCTCATTTTCTTCAAATAAAGGAAACTTATGAAGAATATCGTAAGTGTGTTACTGTAGAATATTCTTCAAAATATTTCAGTGCATATGTGAATACTTGTCGCTATTTTATTTGTCCTTCTAAATTATTTTCTTTCATTCATCTTTATCTCCCTCACTCAAGACGCGGGAATACTTCATCTTCATGACATTGTTTTTTACAATTTGGATGGTCCAAAGATATTTATTGCTCAATGAAAAGATCAGTAATATTGTTGAGAAACATGATAACATTTTATCTTTTAATTTAAAAAAAAAACCGGTAAATTCATGTACATTGCACATAGTATGCCATTTTTCATTAGGAAAAATACGGAAATTTGAAACGTCTCTTATTTTATTCATTTTCGGCAACAAAAAAAAGCGCGTAACACTAATGTTTCATTAAAAATTAAAAATAAATGATGATTTGCAATCACCATTTACTCTCTAGCCATTACAGAAAGCTCCCCAACCCATCAGCGGAGCATCTGTATAAATTTCAAATTTATAGCTAGCCTCTCTAATTGGATTTGATAAATATAAATGCACATACTTCCAACACGTGAACTCTTCCAATATATCTTCATAAATGATCATCTCTCCCTCATAATTATTCTTATTTGATTCAAGAGCCCAAGTATTTCTCCCTCTGTCACGCCTTTGTATGAGCTCATCCATAATTGACCGCTGGACAGCAAGAAGTTAAAAACCTAAGATTGTTGGGAATTCTCGAATCTTGATACTTTAATCTCATTTTAAATATTCCACCTGTTTCTTAATACCCTGTTTTTTAGATTCTTATCGTTCAATAACCATCTTCTTTGAAGTATATATGAAACCCAGATACTGAAACCTTCGATTTGGAATTGACTTTTTTCTTGATTAATAATAAAGCCTAAGTCATCTAAGACTTTCCGAGTTACAGTTAAATTTTTTTAAACAATCAGCATAAGAATTTCCTATCAACAGTGAGTCATCTAAAAATATAACAGATAGATAACCTAACTGTTGTAGATTGGATAATACAAGTTTGAATATTTTTGTAAATACATAAGGAGAAGTATTTAATCCAAAAGGGAGACATGCAAGTTGATATAAGTTGTTTTCGAATCTAAGCCGTAAAAATTTCGTACAAAAGATATGAACAGATACTAAATCTTCACGTTCCATTTGGTCTTGGTACTAGGAAAATATTTGATAAAAATTGATCTGAACTTTCTTTACATTTTTCTATGGCCGCTTTATAAATTAATTTGGAAAGTTGGACAGAAATTTGAATTCCTTCATCAGTGGACCACTTTCTTTCTCTTGGCTCAAAATTTTGGAAAGGTTAACTTAAATAGGTATTTTATAACCTTTAATCCAAGATAACATTTTTTCATCTGTTGTAATTTTTAACCAATTTTGACTATAGAGACTAAGTCTCCCTGCTAATTCACTTACAGGATTTAGTAACAGTGACTACGATTTTCTTGATGATCCTTTTTTGGTTGAGATCTGATAACCAAAACTAAGTTTCGCATCTGTCTATAAACCAACGTTAAACATTTGAAGAATTACATTTAAAAGAATCTAAAACGTGTTGAAGTTTGGCGTATTTTTTATTATGTATTATTACATGTTACAGGTTAACTAGACACCTTGGGCCAAGATTTGAATTGTAACCTAAAACACTTTTAAAGGGAGTGATATTAAATAATACCTCCAAAGGACTTTTTAATTTAATCTTTTAAACAAGTAGATCAACGTTTTTTCTTGTCATTCCACGTCCTGTAATCACACGTCGCAGAATCGATATTCAAAAAATTATAAGAATTTCCTAAAAGAAATGAAGGTTGTTATTTTTACTGTTCACGATTAAAGAATGTTCAATCGAAAATCTGTAAGAGTGAATAAATTTCAATTCTGAATCTTCAAAATTGAACCATTCCAAAAAAAGCATTGAAAACCGAATTATTCTATAATATACACATTAAATACATAGGCATACAAAAAAGTGTTATGTGCGGTGAACTAGACCACCATATCTATCTGTTTTTGGGGTCGCTGAATCCAAATCTGGGGTCCGTTTAACCCCATTAAGATGTACAAAATTTCCTGGGAAGTCACAAGAGTTGAGACTACAAAAAAATAGTAGCTGATATGGTGAAAAACTTTGGTGAAATAGGGTGTTTTATTAATCTGAAGCTGAACTTCCTCTTTTCCTATTTCGATTATTTTCAAATGAATTTAGGAGATTACAGTGAGGAACAAGGAAAACGATTCCGGCAAGATATGAAACAAATGGAAAGTCGATATCAAGGAAGATGGGATACGAATATGATGGCTGACTTTCGTTTAACTTTGAAAAGAAACATGTTGAAAAGGGCATAAAACGTAAGATAAAGTTCCTTCATAGATTTTTTGAGAATTGAAGAGCACGATACCACAGAAAAAGTTAATGAAGGCTTATGCGTCAACCCCAAAATTGATTATTTCAGTGTTCTTGAGTTATTTTTTGAGGTTAGGGACGAACGGTGACCTGATGGAGTATAACAAGCACTTTATTCGGATTCACCGACCTCAAAAAAAAAGAGAGCACCCTTTTTGCCGAAGGTTTCAGTCATCACAAGTTATTCCTTAACCACAAAATGGGTTATTTGTGTGTTCGAATTTTTCTAAGGTTATGAACGAACGGTGATCTGATGGGGCTAAACGGGCGCCAGATTTGGATTTAGCGACCCCAAAAATATGAAGATACACTTTTTTCTGGAGGTTTCATTCATAAAATCGATTTTTAGCTGTTTTTTGAGGTTAGGGACAAACTGAGACCTGATGGGGTCAAACGAATCCCAGATTCGGATTCAACAACCCAAGAGACATACAGGTATGATGGTCTAGTTCACCGCACATGACACTTTTCCGTGTTCCTGTGATACTGAAGTGTCTTCAATAGCAAATTTTCAAAAGTGAAGATTTTTCAATTGTAACCCCTCAAAATTTCAGAACTTTGAATTCTAAATCTTTAAAGTTGAAGAGTTCTTAATTTGGAAAACTTACGATTAAAAATAATGCAAGTTTCAAACTTTACAATTAAGAATTGTGCGACAAAAATTGCGTTAGACGATCATGGAGAAAATTCACAATGTATGAAACAAGTCTATTGTGCATATGTTGTGGCTCGCAAGCATACACGTTCCTTCTATTATTATAACGGTGGTAGAACTTATCATTCACAGGATCCCTGTTGGGAATATCTGGTGGTATGGCTACCTGTTCTTGGGTATATATGTTTATCTTAACTCTTGAATATATACCGTATGCAACTTCATCAAGCAATGGGTATAATTTCCAATTGCCAAAGATTGCTCCAATGACGTAGTCATCCTCTACTGCTACATAAAATACCTCATCTGGTAATTTTTCTTTCAAAAACCAATTCCCAGGTATAGCTTCGTAATAAGCAACATATAAACGAATGACTTGGGGTCGTATCGGGTTTCCTTCCGGTGGTACTAATTCTGCAAAAAGAAAGTGTCAACAGGAAGTTGATTATTGCATTCACTATTATAGTTTCTACTTTACAAAAATAATTGGATGCACATAAATACTCTCCGAATTTCCCATCATATAAATTTCATAAACTATATATTTACCATAATTTCATTTAAGAATTTTAAGCGAATTTAAGTGAGTAAAGCCTCGGCAGAGAGAATATTTGATAAACAAAAAGATTTCCATTTGAAACTATGCCAAGAGATCCCTGCTCAAGGAATACGCTGGGCTCTATGTCGTAGTATGTATATTATACGTCATTAAGAACTCTTTGTTATATTACAAAGTGTATCACGATTCGCGATAGTGAATGGTCGCCAAGGAAAAACCGCGAATATCTTTTCTCGAACTATCTATTTACTTAGCCCCTTTTGTGGATATCTCAGTCGATTCTTCATTAATTTGCATAAGCCTTTGGAAATTAATAGAAAACTGCTAAAAAATAACTTCTGTGCATTATTACTATTATTGTGAAGGTTGAAACCAAAAAAGCTCCTGACACTTGGGTAGTCCTGTTGAGTCCCCTTATGGGGACGGCGACTGACACTTGAGGCAGCTAGAAGTGCTAGTGAGCGTGGAGACACACCAGACGGCGGTTATAACGGCGGTGTCGTCTGCTACTCGCATTTTATCAGTCCCTGATATCGCAGTCGAAGAGTTTTTTGTTTATAGCATTATTTTTGAAATTCCAGGTATGTGTGTGGCATTTGGGTGTAAAAATGAAGGAGTATGTCGCTTTTCTAATGACAAAAATCCAAGGAAACTGCGGATAATGCCTTGCGCAGGTGCACAAGGCATGTCTCCACTCTCGGTGCTGCCCTCTGCGCCGAGCTTGACAAATCGCCGTCACCATAGGTCTATGCGTGACCCCAAAGCCTTCTCTATAAGGAGAGGGCGGCAGTCAAGCCCTTGACCGATATGTCTGACTCCCTGATGCACTTACTGCCCGTAAGTGCCAGACGCTCCCCCGCAACTGCGGGGCAGTAGCAAAGGATATGAATCGCTGTCTCATCATCCTTTCGACACAGGCGACAGAGGGGACTATCTGCGAGTCCTATCTCATATCTATGATAGCCGAGGTTTCCATATCCTAAAAATATTTCATTCACGACCTTGACTTCATTTCTACCGAGCTTGCGTATTTCCGCAGCTCGTTTAGAGATTAAATTTAAACCCATAAGTGTTTTGGTCTGTCTGCAGCCAGTGGCCTTATTCTACTCTTTCTGACGTTCCTCGGTCAGCTAACTGTTAATTTCTTCAGTGAACATCCTACTGGTAATGCCTACGACTAGTTCAGGATCAGTGAAGTCTTCTCTTACTGCTAGTTTTATTAGCCTGTCCGAGATCTCATTACCTTTAATGCCACTATGTCCAGGGATCTAAAGTAGAGGCACTCGGTTTTCCGTCGCAGCATTGTTCAGTGCCTCAAAGCACTCCCATACTAGTGAAGACGTAGTCGTTGTTTCATTCAGGGCTATGTCTGAGCTAATGCGAATATTTTTTCTATTGCCATACTCCTGTGCTCTATAAGCACGCTAGAGCATGACCATAATCTCAGTTTGTCGGACTGTAGCATAGGAACCCATCGAGATTGTGAAGCCCATTCTACTCCTCCTGCGATAGACATCGGCTCCTGCTTTCTCCTTTTTTTTGGAGTCATCTGTGAACCAACTCTCCCCATCACCAGGCAAATATGCCTTACCGTTAGCTCATTCCTCTCTCGTGAATAGGCTGGCTCGATACTTCTTGTCGAAGAGGTAGCAAATAGGCATTTTGTCCTGACCATGCTCAAAGTCGGCCTACTTGCGATATCGGTAGGGATCCGCAATTCTGTCGAAATCCTTCCGCCGTTCATCATGTTTATTCTCGAGGGTGCCTTCGCAGCCATGGCCTTGATGGTAAGATACAGGACTTGTTTTCCAGGTGCTTATTCCATGATAGCTTCCTATCCAGGATGACTCCTAGGTATTTAGCTCGTTCAGTGATTTTCAGTTGCTGTCCTTTCAGTTTCAGTGTACTTGTGTACTTGTAACGTCTGGTGAATACAACCACGTCCATCTTGCTCGGATTGACCGATAATTTGGTCTTCTTGCACCAGGTATCCACTGTCCTAAGTGCTTGCTGCACTACCGAAGAGCGCATCCAGATGCTGGCAGCACACGATGATTAGTATGTCGTCCGCGTAGCCTATAGCGTGGTAGCCTTGTCTCATGAGTAGATGAAGCAATTCATCAACTACCAAGAGCCACAGTAAGCGCGATAAAACGCCTCCCTGCGGGCATCCCGAGTCAACAATTCCACATAATCACTTTTAGTCATTGTCGGGTTCCCGTTGCCCGACATGTGGCAGGTTATTCGACGACCGCAGTTGGCACACCATGTGCAAAGATGGCCGCCCTGATCACCTCTCTAGAGGTGTAATTGAAGGCTCCTTCGATGTCGAGTTAGGTTCCAATCGCGAAGCCTTTCTACTTTAGTTAGGGCACTTAGGGCCGTTTCGATCGAATGACCAGCCCTGTAGGAGTGTTGCTCCTTGTGTAATAGTCTACTTGACGAGACCTTGTCGCGGATGTATTTATCCATAAGTCTTTCCACTGTTTTTAGTAGGAAAGATGTGAGGCTGACGGGATGAAAATCCTTGGGTGAAGTGTAACCGATCCTGCTTACTTTCGAAATGAAGACCACTCTCGCGCCTCTCCATACCGTCGGGACATATCTCAATGTCAGACTAGCCCTAGTAAGTCTTACCAGCGACACTATGATGGACTCCTCAGCTTTCTGCAAGAAGACCGGATATATGCCATCCGGACCAAGAGACTTGTATGGGCTGAAAGACTTCAGGGCCCACCTGACCCTCGATGGGGTAACAATCTCGTGGGGTAGCCGCCGTTGCGGGCCCAGTTGAGCAACAGACGACTTTAGATGCCCTCAAGGTGTCTTTTTATTTTCCCCAGACCTTATAAAGCCCGACAAATGTGCCTAGATCAGGTAGGCTAGGGTCTCTTCATCCGACACTGAGTATCCTTCGTCGGGCAGTTTAAGAGTGCCGAGAATAGCATCCGGGTTTCGAGAGAGCAGTTTGTCCAGGCTAGCCGCCTTTGCCCCTTTTTCGATGTCTGTGCAAAAGTTGGCCCAGCTTTCTTGCTGGGCCTTATGTATTGCACCCCTGTAATTATCCTCCATCGTCGTGAATGAGGTCCAGAGTTCTTTCGTTTTGCCAATACTGGCACGTCTGAACCTCTCTCTGGTTTCCCTGCGAAGCTGTTCGAGCTTCCCGTTCCACCAGTGCGTCTCCCCTGCCTTCCGGAATCTCGATGGTTGACAATTTCTTTCATAAGTAGATTTGATAGCCTCCGTGACAGTTTTGGCTGTTATCTCCAGGGTGCCCATGTCCCTAATTGACTTGGGCACCTCTGAAAGTGCCCTCCTTATTTCATTGGAATACCGATCCCAGCCCGTTCTTCTCGGATTTCTATTCTACATAGGACCCAAGGATGTGGTAGATTCCAACTCGAACTCTATCTGTGAGTGGTCTGACAGAATGGGTTCCTCCGAGACTCTCCACATTTTCACTTTATCTTTATAATTTACCGGTACAAAGGATGATGTCAATGACCTTTTTCCTGACCGAGTTGTGAAATGTTTTTGTATATCTCGTGTTGAGAATATCTAAATCAGTAGTTATTAAATATTCCAAAAGGTCATTCCCTCTTGAATCGCACCCCAACAATAGTGGGAGACCCCTTACCTTGCAGTATTTTACCAGTGTACTTCCTCGTACTTATATACTCCTCGTACGTACTTCCTCTGGTGGGTTGTTATTGCTGTCATATGGAAAGGAGGCTTATTTTTGAGAAAATTTTGAATCACTATTTCTAGAAATATCTCACTTTTTATGACAAAAATTCGATTTTTTAGTAGTTGAGCCGACCTATCGCCTACAGTATTCAACTCATTCGACTGAAAATTTTACGATAAAATGAGTAGATGAAGGTCCAGTCCTATTTTCCAGTGAATTTTGTTCATTAATTATTTTTAGAAATACTTTACTTTTTATGCCCAAAATTTGATTTTACAGCAGTTGAATCAACCTATAGCCTACAATATTCAACTCATTCGTCTAAAAATATCAGGATAAATTGAGTAGATGGAGGTTCAATCCTATTTTCCAGGAAATTTTGATTTATTAATTATTTCTAGAGATACTTTACTTTTAATGTCTGAAATTCGATTTTTTAGCAGTTCAGTCAACCTACAGCCTACAATTCTTAACTGATTCACCCAAAAATTTCAAGATGTTTGTTAACCCATAGGGTCAAAAATTATCATGTTATTTTGCTAGTGTGCGATATAAATTGAAAATCTGTTTATAATTATGTTTTCAATTATAAAATCGATATAAATTCCAATTGCATGCATCATATTGCGTTGAGTATTACATATTTTTATGACTGTAAGACGGATGTTTTATTTAATAGAATTTTTTCGTAAAAAAAGAGTGAAATCTCATTAAAAACATCTACGATGCCAAAAATTCCGCCAAGTAGAAAATTATCAGTACAATCAACATAGTTTGTGGAATAAAAGTTTGCCAAGTAATTTTAAAAGGTGTATAAGTTTCTTAATGTATTAAATTGATAAAATTGCACAAATTTTGATAATGTATTAAAAGGTGAAAAATGAAAACTTGGCGAGGTTACTATTATTATTTTTTTAAAAGAAGAGAAATTTTCGACAAGTTTTCATTTCCTCCCCTTTTAATACATTTTCAAAATTTTTGTGAAATTTTATTGATTTAAGAAAGGCTGTGTCTGGTTTTAGTTGGAAAACTTTAATTTCACAAACACCCGCGTGGAAAAATATTCTGGCAGGCTAGAATCATGATATCACAAGTACTAGCTTCGCTACGTTCGTCTATTCGCAGAATACTGGCCTGGCATGGTCCTGGCGCTGTCTAGTTTTGCTAGGTATTTAACTTGGCACTTTTTTTGGTCTAGTTCCAGTCTTGGCATTATCTAGGAGTCCGTTCCAAACTTGAATATACAAAGTTTGTCTAGATTTCAGCTAGATTCTAGACAGCTTGACTATTTAGACTTGGAATAAAATTGATGAGATTATATTGATTCTAAAAAAAATAATGTTAACAGAAATAATTTCTCCAACTATAATAATAGTTTAAATAAATACTCAACGTAATTTATTGATCACTTAAATTAATGGAAAATGATTATTGTCTGAACGTAAGGTACGGAAAATTTATTATTACGAACAATATTTTTTAACAGATG
>JAUMHM010083208.1:0-11072 GCA_032362435.1 Melikaiella ostensackeni
TGCGTACGCAGCGTTCAGTGGTGTTTCGCGATTTTTTTCCCAGCAAACACCAACCATTGGTGTTTGGGTTTCTCCGTGTAATTATTTGCTCTCGAAAAAAAAAAATTTTTATGAAAAACTAAATTTGAAGAATTACCAACCGAGTTTTTTTGCGGTTACGATCGATTAGGATCCTTATATCAGCCCGAGACCTGTCACTTTACTGTCATTGTGAACTTTATTATGTAGGCCGACGCACGGTCAGTAATTCTCCAAATTTAGTTTTTCATTAAATTTTGTTTTTCAACTGCAATCGATTAGGACCACAAAAACGTTCCTTAGTGTTGTTTATGTCATTTCCGAAAATTTCAACTCGATATATAATTTCGTGAGGATATAAGTTGTTTGAAAAAGATTTCTGACGTTGCTCCAGTTTTAATTTCTTCGAGAATTTTTTTTTTCAAATTTTCACCCAAATGATGTATACAAACGTAAGTTACTGTTTCCTTTTGCATTCCCCAAAGTTTCAGAGCAATATTTTATTTACAGAAAGAGTGAATCGTTCGAAAAATAAAGATTAAAAATCGAGCATGATTTTGGTCACGTGACTCCTGTTAGACATGCCCTTAATTTTGAAAAATCCCCTAAAACACCTAAAATCAACAATTATGACCGAATATTCCTTTTTTTTTTTTTACAAAGTTTCGATTTATTTTTGAAGAATCATAAATAAAAATCCATAACTTCAGCATACAAAACGCTTTGAAAGTTAAATTTTCAGCCAAAAAGGTCAATGAAAAATGTAATAGTCGATATTTCAACCAAAAAGGCTTTTTTGTATTATATTATATTTATATATATATGTTATATTTTCAAAATAAGAGTAAAATTCTAAACCAAGTAATTGAATTTTCAATAAAAAAGATGATTTCTCAGTACAAAATTCAATAGTTGATATTTCAACCAAAATAGATTCTAATGTTAAATAACAAATAGTTGAATTCAACCAAAAAAGATGAAATTTCGACAAATCAGGCTAATTTTTAACACTAAAATATGAATTTTCAACAAAAAAATTCATTTTTAACTGAATAGTAGAATTTCCTATCAGAATTCTTGAATTTTCGACCCAAAAAGTCAAATTTTCATCGAAAAGGATGACTTTTCAACCAAAAAGATTAATTTTTTTCAAGAAAGAAGAACTTTCAACAAAGTACATGAATATTCAACAAAATACTTGAATTTTTAACTAAAAATAATCAATTTTAAACCGAAATGAGCTAATAAAATTTTACAGTTAAAAATTAATTTTCAGTAAAAAAACGAAGTTTCCTTCAGAAAATTTTAATTTTCAACCGAAAATATCAATGTCAACTAAAAAATTTTTTAATTTTGAATAAAAAATAGTTGCATTTAACCAAAAAAGACGAATTTCTGCAAAACAGTCTGATTTTTGACAGGTAAATGAAATGAAAATGACGAATTCCCATTAAAAAATGTAATAGTTGATATTTCCCCCAGAAAATATTTCAACTTTTAATGAAGAACAATTGGATTCCACCAAAAAAGACGAATTTTAAACGAAATCGTTGAATCCTCAACCAAAACAGATTAATTTTCAACCAAACTATTGCATTTTTTACCTAAAAAGACGAATTTTCAACCATGAAAGATTTTTTAGTCGAGAAAGAAAAAAAACAATCAAATTGCTAAATTTTCAATCAAGTAATTTAATTTTCAACCAAAAAAAGATTTTAATTTTCAACATAACAGTGAAATTCTAAACCGAATAGATAAATTCTGACCCAAATAGTTGAATTTTCAACCAATTAGTCCAAGTTTTAATCAGCAAAGACAAATTCTCAGTGATAAATATAAAAGTTGATATTTCAACTAGAAATGATTTCAATTTTGATTAGAAAATAGTTGAATTCAAACAAAAAACACATATTTTATACTAAATCGTTGGTTCCTCAACCGAAACAGATTAATTTTCAAGCCAACTATAACATTTTTTACCTAAAAAGACGAATTCTCAACCATGAAAGATTTTTTAGTCAAGAAAGTGAAAAATTAGACAAAATTGTTAAATTTTAAACCAAAAAATGTTTTAGTTTTTTTTTAGTTTTGTTTTTAATATTTTCAACATAGCAATGGAATTTCAAACAAAATAGATGAATTCTGTCCCAAATAGTTGAATTTTCAACCACGTAGTTGAAATTTCAATCGAAAAAGACGAATTCTCATTAAAAAATGTAATAGTTAATATTTCAACCAGAAAATATTACAATTTTAAATAAAAAATAATTGACTCAACAAAAAGGACGAATTTCAAACAAAATAGTTGAGCCTTCAGCTAAAGCAGATTAATTTTCGACCAAACTATTGTATTTTTCACCTAAAAAGACTCATTTTCAACCATGAAAGGTTTTTTATCAAGAGAGAAAAAGAATGTGAACCAAATTGTTGAAATTTCAAGCCAAAAATACGAATTTTCTACAAAAGAGTTGAACTTTCAACCTGAAAGTAATAATTTCCAACATAAAACTTATTTTTCAACTAAATAGTAAAATTTATAGTCAAAAAAGGTGAATTCTCGACCAGAAATATAATTGTAGTTTCTTCAACCAAAAATGGTTGGATTTTCTTATTGAATTCCATTAATACAGTTCGCATTTAAGTGGAAAACGAGAAAAAGACGAAAAGAGAAGAATAGGGAAATCGAAAATAATATGCATAAAAGTAGCGTATCAGGGCCCTTTAATAAAGTATAAATAATTTGGAGCTGATTGTTATATAGCTCGGTTTTACATGTTGGTAAACTGTGCATTTGATAAAATTATCTTCATAATATTGTTACTTACGCGAATAATAATTTTTTTTAAATTTGTTATCCTATTGACTTTTTTTCAGCTAAGATTTAAACATTTTTTGAACATCTGAGAGCTTTCAACTAAAAAAATACATCAGAAGAAAACTGAAAAGTCCAAGGAAACGAAAACAGGAAAAGTAGGTTTTTCAAATAGTAATTTTTGTGTTTTTCAAATTATTTCTTCTCAGCTTACATACTTAGCAAAATACATTCGAACAAATTCAAACATGAGAATTATTCAATTCTGTTACTTATCTATTTTTCAATCTTTGATTTTTTCGAGGATTTCTTTATGATGTATTTTTATGAGTGGAAAGTGCTGAAGAGTTCAACAAATTTTTCACAGTGAGCTAAAAAAATATGATATAAAAAGTTTTTAATAATAAATGAAATCCCGTTTTGATCCCCTTTTTTGGTAAAAAATCCACTTTTTTACCAGAAATTGAACTACTGAATCGCTGTGTCTCCTATTATCTGTATGTAAATGTTTATAAGATTTTGTAATTATAAACAGGAGCAGATAAACTTACCTTCGTGTCATTTATTTAATTTTTCGACATCTCATCTCGCATCGTAATGGAGTGTTATCAAAGATGTTCAAAATCTGTCGATAATGTAGTTACTTCCACCTGATGCATGCTCTTACGGGAACGTATTCAAAATTAAAAAACCGATTTTTTAGGAGGGTTCACGTGACAAAAGCTACTTTACTTCAACTTGGAGATCGGTTTGAAGTGGAACCAGGAGATGGAGGATCGCGAGAAGGATACCTTTCAGATCATAAAGTTGAGACGTATCTTATTGTTCCTCCAAAGGTATGTATATGTCAGATTGAAATTGGCTTGCATTGACTGACGCACTTCAGAGGGTGTAGCACCCTCATAATCAAATTCCTTTCACTACTCATGCTACCACGTAGAGTAATCTCGCGAATATTGGTTCGTCTTCTCCGTAAAGCGAAACAGTTTTCCTATATCTAGTAAAGAATCTCATAAGCAAAATAGTATCAAAGAAAGGATTAAGGAATGAATTATTTTCAACTTTTAGGACTCGACCAAAACTTTCATTCCATTTCGTTATCATTTTTTTCTATCAATCACGAAATGGAACGAAAGTTTCAGTCAGGTTCCTGCTTATAAACAATTTTTCGTTATAATTTATTTATATATCTTTCTTTATTTGTTTATACTCTCTCCATTTTACGGACTTAAGTGTCTTTACAGAACCATTACATGTTTTCTAATTGACAATCCTTATATACTACCTCACAAACTATTTCTTACATAATAAAAGGAGGTGTTTCGGGTTACAATCGTGTGCAAAACTACGGTGCCTGTGATTGGCCAGAGCGCCCAGCGTGAGAAGTGGTCGAACTTGATTGACCAATGGAGTCTTTATCAAAAAACCCAGGAGGATGGAAAGCCAAATCGGATTGGTATTACATCCATTGTCCCTATTGATGTTATGAGGGTGTTTTAAGATTTCGATTGCTTCTCCATGTTTTCTTGGAAAAATATTGTATGTTTTTGCGATGACGGTTGTTTTGTCAAATAAAATCCTATGTCCTGTCTCGATATGATGCTCAGCTAGTGCTGATTGCGTGAAATATTTCAGCCTGACTTTAATCTCATGTTCTTTTACACGTTGGCTCACCACTCTCCCGGTTTCTCCAATATAGACTTTGCCACAAGAGCAGGGGCCAATCAGGTTCGACCAGTCCCCACGGTGGGCGCTCTGGCCAATCACAGGCATCGTATAAAGTACATATAAGAACAACATAACCTGAAGCTTTAGTTTCAGGTTAGCCCTGAAGAAGTGAACTGCTATCTTCACGAAACGTCGGCAATATTCGTAGTTTTGCACACGATTGAAACCCGAAACACCTCCTTTTATCATAACGAATCATCGTGAAAGCATTATATCTATTATTAACCACGAGTATTTAGAAATTCTGTCAATTACTCGCAAAAAGTAATATAAATCCGTAGGTTACAGAAAAATATTGAATCAATTTAGTATCGGCAGAGTGCAACTAGACATCTTTGATGGTTTGTGGTTTCCTTTCAACAGTTATCAAATCAATCTAATTGAATCGGTTTCTCAGAGTTCGTAACGCTTTTCGAACCCCACGAATCTTATCTTCGAAATCGAATCGATACTATACGATATCAATTGGCTCTTTTCGCCAGAAGCTATTACGTTCTTCGTTCACTCTACAATGCACACGTATCCTTTGCCGTTTGACAAAGTGTCCTACCATAGATTGAAGAATCGGAAAATTAGTTTATCTCCTTTTATAGCAATCCAAGATCAATGTAACACCATAAACGTCTCACTCCTTACTTCAATCGAAATTCAATAGTCTTCTTCTCAAACTGATCATTTTTTTTGTAATATGTACCCTTTTTAAATTTGAGCTTCTTATTTACACTCATCTCGCGTAACCTGGACAGCCTCGGGTCTGGTCTGCCAGTTTGCGGAGGCTATTAAAATTTAATTTCAACCGGACTTAACGCGACGAGTCAGTAAACACTCAGGATCGCATATATAGTCTCCGAACCCGGCACACGTAAAAAAGTATATGCCCAGAGAGTCGCGATGTGAATAACTTCTGTTACGGAGCTGACTATCCGAGCGAAGACCTTGAGTATAGGGGAAAACCCACGAGGGCCCCCACACGGGGCCCTGTTCATTTTCCCTCACGGTCGATCGGTTGAAATTTCTGAATCCAAACACAGAAAAAACTTAAGTTAAATTTTGTGTTGCACGAATAAAGCACTTGACACACCAATGTCATCTACAGAAAGACTACACCGTGGCTCATGAAGTTCATAAAATGTTGATAGATCTTGAATGTTTCCATTGTGAAACTCTCTACCTCAGTCGGTATTACAGGTTAGGATCATATACCAAAACGGAAAATGGGAAACGAATTGAGTTTGATCTTCAATCATTTTATGAAACGTTAATAATGTTTCTCATATGATAAATAAGTTGCATGTTCAAATTATTTCATCATAAAAGAAGGTTCAAGTGAAAAATAATAAAAAATGAATCCTAATTAAAAAGTAAATTTCAATTTGAAACTTTACAAATGGTTTTATAAATAAAAGTCACTCTGTTTCGAATTCTATAACGATACTGAAATAAAGGAACGTCATGTCTAATTCAAAAGTTTTATCCGAATGGAAATATTAAAACTGCCCCTAAAATTCTTTAAATTTAAAATAAATTACTCACCAATAAAACGGGACCTCAAAAATAAACAAAAATTTCGTTCGAAAAATAAAATGAATGCATAAACAATTAAGTGAAATAAAATAACACTTATATTTGTGGGTTTGCATTAACAGATATTATTAATATGACAGATTAAAAAATAAACTAAAAAAGGGAAGGAGAAAGAAATTCAAATTCTTGAAATAATGCTTTATCCTTATATACAGTTTAAAAAAAATGAGTATATTAGTCCACTGCTTCAAAACCAAATAAAATAATGAACGGCATCTAATTCTAAACAAAAATACACGATAAATTATAATTATACTGCATTCTTTATTTCACAATTCTGTGTTACCAAAAAGTTCTTCTTCTGACACTTGAGTTCAAAATATCACGCCAAAAATATAAATTTAATAAAATTTATCATTCATACAATATAACATAATACATTAATGTCATAAACGGAAAATGTCAGTTCCAGTACCATAAGGCAACAAGAAAATGATAAAAATACAATAAAAATATGATAAAGAATTTCGAAAATATTAATAGAAATTTATTTCAAACTTGAAATCTTTGAATTTTCATAAAAAATAAATAGAATTGCAAACTTCTGATAGAAATTTGTACAAAAAATAAAATTTATTTAAAATTCCTTCAAGTTAGGACATAATTTTAATTTGAGCTCGCGTAAGAAATTACGTTAACTAAACACTCAAATTTGTGAATATGAATAGAACACCTCAATTCTTATCAATATTAACAAAATAGAAAATTTTAATAAATTCATTAATTTTAATAAATTTTAAAAAATTTAATAAATTTACATTAGAATAAAAGTTTATGAATTAAGGCGGAGTGAAATTATTGAAATTAATTAAATAGTTCGAGCTGAGGAAACAATTTCAGGGTTTGCATGAAAAAAAGTGAAAACAAGTTTTTTGAAATCAGTTAAGATCTTCTGTTCCCTTTTTTCATTTGAAAATTCAAATTTTGTAAAATTAAAGAAATGCCCTGTTGTTTAAAAGTCATGGCAAATTTCTTATGATATACAATTTTGGCTAGTGAGCAATAATGAAAAATTAGAAATTATAGAAAAAAACTTGCCTAATTAGAATTTTTTTGAAAACGTGCAAAAAACATTTTTTTTATTGAGTCATGTGCACACATTTTGGAAAAAGTTGAATATGCCGAACCTGAAGTTTCTTCAGCTTGAACCAAACAAACATATTACAATTTTGCTTCTACGGAAAAAAACTTGGCGTGATTTAGGAATTTCGGGATTTTTTTCACCGTGATTTTTGAACGTTTTAAACACTAAGAAAAACTTTTTTAATGGAATCCAAATAACAACAAATTCTTTTGGTTCAAGCTGATCGGACTTCAGGTGTGACATACTTAAATATTTCCAAAAAAGTGTGCATGTTTTTTTGCACATTTTCAAATATGTTCACATTTTCTTAAAATTTTTATTTCTCATTATTGGTCACTCTTTATGAATAAATACATAAATTTACCGAATTTGTGAAATTATTTATTTTCAAATTTACAAGTCCATTTCTTATAAACAAATAAACTCACCAGCTTCGCGAAATTATTTATTTCCAAATTCACAAGTCTCTGCTCTTCATGAATAAATAAATGAATAAGTAAATTTTCCAACTTTGCAAAATGATTTATTTATAAATTCACAAGTCTCTGTCCTTTATGAATAAACAAAATTAAAAAATTTCTCTAGTGTTTAAAATTATTTATATATAGATTCACAAGCCTACTTTATAAATAAATTAGTTTATCAGCCTTTTGAAATTATTTCTTCACAAATTCGAAAGTCTCTTTCTTGTAAATAAAAAAATTCTCCGAGTTTTCAAATTATTTATTTATAGATTTACAAGCCTTTTTCCTTCATAAAAAATCAATTTACCAACCTTGTGAAATTATTTATTCATGAATTCTCAAGTATCTCCTTTATGAATAAATGAATAAATAAGTTTACTTACTTTGCGAAATTATTCATTTCCAAATTCACAAGCCTGGTAGATTTATTTATTTATAAAGAAAATAAGCTTGTGAATTTATGAATAAATAATTCGAAAACTCATAGGCTCTTTTTATTTATTAACAAGAAAGAGACTTGTGAATTTATGAAAAAATAATTTCACAAGGTTGGTAAATTTATTTATTTATAAAAGGGAAATGACTTGTGAATTTTGAAATGAATAATTTCGCAAAGTTGATTCATTTATTCATAAAGAACAAAGACCTATGTATTTATAAATGAAAAATCTCACAAGGTTGGTGAATTTATTTATTTATAAAGGAAATTGAACTGTGAAATTAGTAATTAATAAATTGACAACTTGGGGAATTTATTTGTTTATGAGAAATGGACTTTGTAAATTTGGAAATGAATAATTTTGCAAATTTAGTAAATTTATTAATTTATTTATTCATTAAGAACGAAGACTTGTGTATTTATGAATATATATTTTCAAAAGGTTGATACATTTATTTATTTATAAAGAAGAGTGATATGTCAAGTTAGCAATAAATAATTGTCCAAGATTAGTAAATTTATGCATTCGCAAATGACTTGTGAACTTAGTGAATAACTTTATAAATAGTATTTTATCTTTGTATTTTTGCAAAAAATAATTTTAGGATGCACGTGTATGACGAAAATTGTTTTTTCTTTTTTTAAATATTCGAATTATTAATTTTGAGGAAAAAAAATGAATTACCGACCGCGGTTCTCTGGGTAATCTGCGATTTCATCATTTTAATACAAAAAGTGGCCGCTTTCGCCTTGTGAACGCGCTGCTAGATCGTTTCCTCTTGCTTCTTCATCTGCCGTTTTCCGTCGCATAGTTCTCAAAAAATTTGGAAGTATTTTTTACTTTTCTTTCACAATGAATCGCGAAATTCTCTTTATTGTCATGTTCAGTTTGTGGAAGGATGCCATACAGAACTTTTTTTCTATAGTGTCGGTGTTGTGTCTGTGAAATATGATTGAAGTCGTGTGTGTTGGACAATCGCCATCGCTTTCTCGGAATTTGTCTGCTCGGTGTTGATTTCAACGTTTCAGAAAATGCATACCTATATTATTCAAAAATTCTTAGGTACGACCAGAAGTCTGACTTAGAGGCATCAACGTCAGAATAGGATGATAGGAAATGGCGGGAACATTCAAAAGGCCAAAATCAAAATTCATCTAGATTCTCAAAAAGGCATCCAAAGTTTTCTTAACTCACTATTTTTTAACGAATCAAGCTCAAAAACAGGATTAACATAAAATGAGGGCAAATACAGGCGAAATCAGTTCTCAAAATTAAAGGTTCTAAGTTAATGATTGGCCAAGTCTCGAAATGCCGTGCAGCTTCCGAATTCGCGAAAGGTAAATCAGGGAGTTTAAAAAAATTCAAGTTATTAGTTAATCAAAATTGAAGTTTTGTGAGCTGTAAAATTTATTTTAAATTTCAGGGCGTCACACCTAATGATTTATTGTACGTGAAGTAGTTTTGTCATTTAAGTTGACAAGGAGCTAAGCGGGGAGTGAAAGGAAAGCTTAACTAAATTCTGGAAAGTAGCGAGAGTTTCGAAGTATTTTCAGCTTTCGAAGTCTACCGAACACCGCAAATATGAACAATCCACTTTACATTTGCTAATTTACGTGTTAGCCTGTTAGAGCTGAATGTTCAGTGTACCTTTTAGTTCGAACATTAAAATGTCGATCCAATATTTAGATAAAATGTGAGCTAATCATTCTTTTTCAAAGAACAATATATTATTATTAGTGCCTTAAAAATTGATTTCAAAAACATCAATACATTTCTAGGGCAAACATGAATATTCATTTTCGTTTCATAATGTTAAAAAAGAATTTTCAAGCTTTGCTGAGATTAAAAAATATTAAGTTCCAAAAACTAGGTTACAAAGCTTCTGCAGCTGCAATATTTTTGCAAAATCCTTTTTTATGATGAGCAATAAATTGAATTTACTTTTGTGTTTGTCGCTTTTTCCTTTCAAAGAGAATATTCGATGAAAAAGTGTAAACAAATTCCTCAACGCTTTTGACGTATGAAGAGGATTTTAGAACAGCAGCCTTTAAGTGTGTAATCCGTTCCTTATGCAAAACTAATCCAAAGTGGAAAATTTTCGTTACTTGCAACGACACTATTTTTTAAATTGAATATTGAATGACAAAAAAAGCTTTTCAATTCAATTTAGCTGACGTATGACAGGAGTGTTGAAATTTTTTGTCGAATATTCATTTGTTTGAGAAAATGAATTACAAACTTCTACAAAAAGTAATCCACGTAATAAAAATGGTATTTTTTTCAAAATTATTTGCCCTTCTTTTACATTCTTTTCCATATAAATGACTGAATTTTGAAGATGAAATTTTCTCTTAACCAATAGGGAGTAGCTTTTTTTAAACGTTGTGTTTTTTCTCCCGAAATATTTTGCCATATTTTAATTTTCTCTTCCGGCATATTTTTCCCCCCTTTCTAGGAGGAAAAGTACAGAAGCACCAAAATAACCGGAAAAACGTACTCTCGTTGACGAAAAAAAGTTAGGCACTCAACAGACGCGTCCTTTAATTTTCTATTCTGGCACATTTTGCCGGAAATAAATTTGTAAACTTATTCTCATTAATCCTGAATGCTTTGAAATTCATCATAAATTCTTTGGAAGGCCAAAGAACTCAAGCGTTAGTACGGTCACACTCGACCCCCTTTCTACGTTTTCGTGAAGAGGGGAGGGGGGATACAGATATAGATATGAAATAAAACCTCCTTCTGTCACAAAGATTACCCTTTCATTTTCTATTCCGGCATATTTTGTTGGAAATGCATTTTTCAAATTGTTGGAATAAATCTTGAATCCCTTAGAATTCATCATAAATTCGTTGGAATTCCAAAGAATTCAAGCGCGAGTTCAGACACACTCGTCGCCCTTTCCATATTTCCGGGGGGGGGGGGGGGGGGGAATTTAGATA
>JAUMHM010083209.1:0-13533 GCA_032362435.1 Melikaiella ostensackeni
TTAAATGCACTTTAAATATCTCACCAAATGGTATAAAGTAACGCAGAAGTTTGGGGAAAGGGGACCAGAAAAAACAAGGAAACAACAGAAGTCGCAGTTGGTCGCAGGTAACAGAATAATCTAACTTTTTTAGCGTTTTTATCAGTTTTCACCAGTCTATTGCGTCACAAGTGTACATATTTGTTATTTTAAAGAAAGTTGATGTATATTGTATACTACCTTTTTCTTTAATAAAATATTTTTCTTCCAATTACATTAATTTAAGATTATTAAGTAGAAAGACGATTAAAATACGCAAAATTAATTCTTTCAAGTTTACCCTGTAATATTGCCGAATGTGAGGAAAAATAACAGCATGCTGGAATTTTCTTACACTTTATTTGCGAGAATTACCATAATCTGAAAATTCACACCAGCTTGTAAATTTACAAAACCCAGTTGTGATTTCACATAACCTAACAGTAAAATCACAGACTTCTGTGAATATCCAACGTTGCACGTTGGTAATAATGGAGCCCACATTCAACGTGGTAAAATTACAGTAAAAATTTTTTACAGTGTGGGAAACTTTTGTTGGGGTAGGCACCTCAAACCGTAGGTTGCACTCTAGTGCAATACTCTCGCGAAACCCCCACTATCACTTTACTGCTGTTGCACAAATATTCGCAAAATAATCCAATTGGTCTTATATAACACGCTTTCCCGTGTAAGAACAGACAATTTATTGTGTTCCTAAAACAAATAGGGTATATGTATATTTTATAATCAAACCAGGAGTCCCACTCTTATTCTCCGTTTTTTGTTAGTAAATGAAATGAATTCCTCAAATCTTGAACGATTTTAATATAATACTGCTCAACGAAAGATAATCCCTGTTTAACGGATCCCTGTTTTTAACGAAAAATTTCTCAAATAAAACATTAAAAATAACACGAAATTTTGTTCTGATACATTCGAGGACTTTCTGCTACTAAACATTAAATACAAAAAATGGTATTTCTTCAGAAAATAAAAAATGTAAATGCAGTAAATTTGTGAAATACTAAGTGGAGTTTAAAAAATATATATATTTATCAAACTGAGGTTAAAAAACATTTGGTACATTTAAGGGTTTTCTACCTATCAAAATACACTAAAAAAAATTGATAAGTCGAAAGTATCAAAAACGGAGAAGAAAAGTCTTTTCCACATAGTCATTTTTTGGTTTTTAAAATTATATTATTTCTGGCAAACTTTAAAAATTATTTCAAATGCCTCGGATCTTCTGAATGACCAAATAAAAAACCAGAAAAAAAATTAAGGAGTTAGAAAAATAAGAAGCTATTCGAAGAGAATTCTATTTAATTCAGGTAAAATTCTAGTCAATTCTAAATATAATTCTAGCAATTCAAATTAAATTATTGCGATTAAAACGGTTCAAACGGTCTATTCAATTCAAAATGAATTCTAGTTCACATAAATATAAATCTATAAATTCAACCAGAATTACAACAATTCAAGTTAATTGAAATGAAAAATCGAAATCTAACAATTCAAATAGAATGAAAACAATTAAAAGCAATTCAAATAGAATTCTTGTTAATTCAGTTAGGATTCTAATCAATTATAATTAATTTCTAGCAATTTAAACTTAATCCTAGTTAACTAAAATGTAAATCTAGCAATTCAAATAAAATTATGATTAATTCAAGTGGAGTTCTTCTAATAAATGTTTCAATTCAAAAAGGTTCAACTCGAATCTTTTCGATTTGAATTTTCATTGATTGGGAAAGGATTGTTTATTCTTAAGGCCTTTTACATTCAACTATTGTTAAATTTGGAACCTATTTGTTTTAAAATAGTACAATGCCAGATTTTTAAAATTTTCAATGCTTCAAATTTAATATTGTTTACTTTTGAACGTGATTAACTCAAATTGTTGATTTTAAAACTTTCAATTTGATATATAATAATTTTTGGACGATAGTCAATGAAAAATATATCGAAAATTAAGGCTTTCACGAAATTATATACTTTGAAACAGTAAGACTGAAATCAGAGTTTGTTCACTTTTTAATAATCGAATTTGAAATTATTCGATTTTGGATGATTTTGACTTAAAAATTTTCAACCAATAAGTGTTTCCTATTTTTACTTGTTCAAGCTTCAATTCTTACATTTAAAATTGTTCAGTTTTCATATTTATTTTTTAACTTGTTCGATTTAGAAAAATTCAAATTTAATGTAGAATAAATTATAACGATTCAAGTCTTTTTTTATTTTACATTTTGTACCTTCAAAATTTAAATATGTGCAATACTGAACTTTGCAATTTCAAAAATTTCAATTTAAAACCCCTCGATTTTGAAAATGTCAAATTTTATAATGAGTTGCAATAACTATTGATAATAAACTGAGATTTTTTCAAACTTTAAAAGCCTACATTTGAAATTTGACAACCATGAAAACTAAACGTCTTGATTTTTCGAATTTTAAATGCTTTCAACTTGAAATTAAAAATTTGCTTGCATTTAGAAATTCTTCAATGTTTAATGATTCTATTCATACTAATTTAATTCAAAATGCTTCCGAATTTTAATTATTTAAATTTATCTTGTCTAATGCAAAAATTACAACTTTGAGCATTTTTAATTTAAATCTGCTACACTTAGAATATTTAAATGAAACATTCCCCACTTTCGATGTTTTAGAAAATTATAAATTTGAAATTTGTTTAATGGATAGTATCAATTTTATAGTCTAAGTGAACTTAAAAAAACAGCCGAATATATCATTTTTTATTTAGGATGAGTTATTTGGACTTTTGTCTTTTTTCTTTCGTTTTAGATAACAATTGTAATTTTGATTCAATCCTTATCATTAATTAAAAAGTTTATTAATACATTTTGAGATGATTAATTTTTACACGATATTCAATTAAAAATATATCGAAAATTAAAGCTTTCATTGGAAATTACACTTTTAAAGAGTACTAGACTTACGTCTTTTGGTCCCGAACTATTTTGACTGGTTTCGTTGCGAAAATTGCTGCAAAAAGACCCTCCTCCTGTTCTGTTTGAGGTTTTCTCCACCATAGCAACAATAATTATCGAAAGATCCGTACGAATAACGTACGAAAACATGCAGGCCAGGAACATCAACGAACCCAAAACAGCTCGTCGAGGTATTTTTTCTGAAACATAAATAAATGATATTTTAATATAATAATAACTGAAGTAGCCATTATTTTTCAATAAGTATTAAACAATCTCACAAGGAGATGAAGTATAATATTTTTCTACTAGAAAATACGAATTTTCAACAAAATATATGAATTTGCAACCAAATAAATAATTTACTAACAAAGTGGATCAACTTTCAACCACGTAGTTGAATTTTTGATAAAAAGCGATTTTAATTTTCAAATAAAAAATAGTTAAATTCAACTGAAAAGGCGAAATTTAACAAAAGTGTTGAATTTTCAACCAAGAAAGATTTTTCAGTCAAGAAAGAAAAACAATTTCAGTCAAATTATTGGACTTTTAAGCCAAAAGACGAATTTTCTACAAAGCAGTTGAATTTCCAGTCCGAAAATATGAATTTTCAACCAAAAAGTTAATTTCCAACCAAATAGTTCGATTTTCTACCAAAATAGCCAATTTTTCAACCCAAGAAGACGAATATTCAATCAAAAAGACGAGTTTTCAACAAAAAGGATGACTTTCTAAATTAAATTCTCAACCAAATGATAATATTTTAACCAAAAGAGATGAATTATCAAACCAAAAAGATGAAATTCAACTGAAATGATGAATCTTTAACAAAAAAATGTATTGTTGGAATGCTTATTTATAAAATTATGTAAAATTATGTGAATATAACATTTTTAATACTCTTGTTTTTGATATAAAATTGGCTTTTTTCTTAAATTTTCAACTGTTGAAAATTGAACTAATAAAAACGAAAGAAAACTGAAAGTTCAATTGTTGGAAATAGAAGAAAATTTAAAATCGAATTTTCAACAGTTGAATTTTGAATTCTCTTCTATTTTCAACAGTTGAATTTTCAACTGTTGAAAATTTAGCGTTAAAAAATCAACTATTAAAAATTCAACTCTTGAAAATTTAACTGTTGAAAATTCAATTTTCAATGTTCTTCAATTTTCAACAGTTGAATTGTATATTAAAAACAAGTGTCAAAAATATTCTATTTACATAACTTTACATGCAAATTTAATAAATAAACATTTCAATCCATCAAAAGAAATTTCGAAAAAAGCCAACTTTTTCGAAAACGGGTAGGCATTGGCAAATAATGTTTTGGCAAATTAATAGTCATCCAATGAAATCTCAAGAGGGAATTTAAGAGATGGGGCCCTTTTTGAAAATAGTCGATTTTAGTATTTAATTAATATGAAATGCAAAAATTTGCCCAAAGGATTTAGTAAATGTTGCCTAAAATTTGTTTAACTTGATTTTCTTATCGTTTTTTGTTCTCTGCCATCCCATAAGTATTTGAGGACAAGAATAAAAATAATTTATAGGTCTTTTTTTTTTAAAAAAATCGATTTTCGTATTTTAAATAATTTGAAATGCGAAAATTTCCCTAAGAAGATATAGTAAATATTGTGCAACATTTTTTTTTAATGGATTTTTTTTATTGATTGTGGTTCTCTGCCATCTCGCGAACATTTGAAGATGAGAATTAGAATAATCGTTCGAGTCTTTTTTAAAAACAGTCAATTTCTGGATATAATTAATCCGAATTGCAAACACTTTTCTTTAAACACAAAAATTTTTATTATGCTTGTATGTTTTAAAAAAATTCAAAGATTAAATTTGAAGATCCATTTTTAAAAAATAATTTCACAAAGACTGCATTATCACATTATGAAAGATTTGAAATGCTAGTAATTTTTTAAATAATAATTTGAATTTATTCAAGATAAGCATATCAGATCAAATCATACGACATTGAACAATTTGAATAACGTACCTTGAAATAATCTGTAAGAAAACAATTTCTATTTATTATTTAGGATTAAAATTTTTTTAAAGTAAATAATATTCAACTTCTTATCCTGTTCTGACTTACTAAGAAATAAAATGCTAAAAATGAAGTATGGGAGGACTTATTGCAGACTTATTGGAGAAACTTTTATTTATTTAAACTAGCTAATAAGTGCATTAAATTTAAAAGTTGCAAGTTCCGAAAGTGTGAGAAAATTCTAGACAAAAAAGCACACACTAAAAAATATTCTAACCGAGTACTTCAAATATACAGTGCAAATGAAACTTACATTAATAAATAATACAAATAAAACTAAAGCACAATTTTCTAATCTTCTAGCCTTCTAAAAATCATCAATTAAAATTATTACAAAGACATGCAACCGACTGCAAATGAAAAATTATTGCACAATTAGAAAGTTGAAGCATTAAGGACTAAAAATAGAAGTTACCGAAATTTAGCAATTAAATTTTTAATTGGAAATATTCAATGGTTTCCACTTTTGAGCACAATATTGGAAATTTATATGATTTGAAAGACTATGCAATGAAAATTGATCAATTTCAGTAATAAAAATTGTTTAAAGACTTCAAACATTTCAAGTAGAAAATTATGAAAATTGCAAGCATTTAACATTCAAAGGTGCATCGTCTAAAATTCAAAACTAAACAATTTTCGAAGCGGTCTAAATAGACGACAATCACAAATATTGTTAAAACACTTTTCTTAACCGATTGGACTGTTTTTTTTAAAACTAAAGAGCATTAAATTCTTAACAAACGAACGAAGCGATATTTTTAACTTTTAGCTTATCTTTTTGAAAACGAAGTCACAAAAAAAGTTCAATTTTAAGACAAATATTTTTTTCTCAGCTCTTAACGTTTAGATATATTTGCTATTTATATTTCTCCTCTGATCCTTCTCCCTCAATACATTGCTTCTTTTATTTTATTTCCCAGTCTGCATCTAGCTATTTCTGTCCATCTACCTCCATCTATCTCTTTTTTCCAATTCCTCATAGTCTATATTTCCTTCTTCTCATATTCCTCGTTTCCTTAAAAACTCTCTTCTTTATTCTTCTTATCGCGTTAACTCTACGGCCCTCTTTCCTTTCTCTTCCACTCTTTGCAACACTTTCTCGCTAACCCCCCCCCCCCCCTTCCCTCTCTTAAATTCTCTTCGAATTTCCACACCACCTTTCCCGCCCTTGTTCTTAATTTATCCCTTCGAGTTTCTTCTCTTACCATATACACCGAAATTCATCAGTCTACCCCTAATGTCCATCTAATATATCTCTCTTGCAACTTCTCTATCTCCTTCCTCTCCTTCCATCCCTATATTTCTGCCCCATAGCCTAATACCGGCCATGCAAGCGTATCAAACAACCTCATTCGCTTATTTCAATTTTTTTCAAGCCTTCCTTTTCATACTCCTCATATCTGTTTCATTACCCTCGCCGCTTTCGTAATCCTTTTCCTAATATGCGCTCTATGTTCCTCATTCGCTTGCATGATAAAACCGAGATATTTAAATTCCTTTACTTCCTCCAACTTTTCGCCTTTCCATCGCTCTCCATTTTTTCTTTCTCCCTCCCCCTTTTCTAACCCTCGTTACTTTCGTTTTATCCGTATTAAGCCTCACTTCTTTTCCTATCCAAGTATGCTTCTAAACCACGTAATTAAACCCGCCATTCCTTCCTCATTCTCCGCCAGCAACACTATATCATACGCATATGCCAGTGTATATATTTTTTGTTCCCCTAGCCTTAGTCCTCTCCTCTCCATCCTCTTCTCTTCATCCCCTTTGCCAAAACTGAAATTAATATATCGAACAGGAGCAGGTTTAGAGACCAATCCTGCCTTACACCTCTAGCAAAGCAGAAACTATCTCCTATTTGTTTTTCCACCCTAACCTTACTTTTTGGCTCCCTAAAAAACTCTGCCGCCTTCAAATCCACAAACATTACTGTTATGCTCCCTTTCTCTCCTTTGATCCTTCTATTTATACTATAATTTAGCACGTAAATATTATTTATCACTCCCATACCTTTCCTTAATCCTTGATTGGGTGTAATTATCTTTTTTTCCTCTACTTATTTCTTCAAACTCTCCGATACTATTGTTACATATATCTTATATAAAGTTGGCATCAACATAATGTCCCCCTATAATCTTCAATCCTCTCCCTTTTTCCTTTTTTCACTATTGGCACCACTATCCCTTCTTTCCATGTTTCTAACAAACTCTCCCTTCCCTATACCCAGTTGCATATTATCCACGCCCACTCCTTGAGTTCCACTCCCCATTCTAGCATTTCTTTTCTACCCATATCAAATCCTCTATTCTCTCCGAACTTTCATATAACCTTTTCTTTATCATCACGTCCCTCTTATGATTCCTATTCTTTAATTTTACCAGCACCATTTGCTCTCCTCTTCTCCCTACCCATCCTACACTTCCTCTAACTATACCTTCGCATCTATCTTCCTTAGAACTTCTTCCACGCCGTCTTTCAATTCCTTCCCCTCTAATCTTAGACCCTTTATTACTATATTATTTTCTTCTTCTCTCTCTCTTTCCTTTCCATTTGAGCTTTCGATATTTTCCAACCTACTTTTCAACTCCTCCACCTTTTTATTATGGCCTTCCTGCTTTTCTAGTCTTTGTTCCAAACTCTGTATCATATTTTTCAAATTTTCCCTGACTTCTTCCCATTTTTACACATATTTTTCCTAAGTTAGACCATTTGCCTTTTGTGCATACTCAGGTTGTAATTTAAGAGCGCTAAGAGCAGAGAAAAAATATACTTTTTTTTTCTAAATGCACTTTTTTGTAATTGCTCTATAATTTAAAAAAAAACTTTCAAATCGGTCAATAATAAATTGAAGGCTGTAGACCTTTTTGAATATTAAATTCCTGGTTTGCACCACTGTGCAGTCTAACAATAAATTGAACAATTTCAAGCTGCAAGGATTCAAAGACGATTTTTAAAATAATATATCGTAATATTTTGTAAGTTCTTACCAGTGATTGAAAATTTTCTAATCATTTGCAAAGCGGAAATATCTGATAAAAAATCATTCGAATTGGAAAATTGAAACAATAATCAAACTACTCTAATAGGGAAATAAACGTGCGAAGTTTTATAAAGTGAAGAAATTTATGCAAGAGTGCAAATAATTAAATTTCATCTATCTGATCAATACCGTAAAACTCACTTTTAGGTACGGTGACATCTATATTTTCGTTCGAATCTGCAAATCGATAGAACAAAATATATAATCTAAAAAGACTCCCATCTTGACCATCAGGGTCTCTACCCGATGGATGATTTTAAAATCACGATCATTTCCCTGTTTTCTACGGGTCAATTTTTCATTTTTGCCAGACAATAATTCATTTAATTATTTACAAAATGATGAGAGCGTAATAGTTCATTATAATGTCTAATGCTGGTTTCAAGGTTAATGTAACTATCGTAACCCATTTCATCAAAATAATGCTCTTTATGTTCATTTTCGAGACATCTTATACTTCCCATAAGCAGTCAAAAATTATATTTTTATGAACAAGAAAATAATGAACATACACTGACGCCACTTATGTGGACACCCATGTTTAAGTATTTAAAATTTGGTAATTTTGAATTGTTAATTTGAAAAATTCTGAGTGAATATTTTGTTCTCTTAAATAGATTGAAAGATATCTAAATTCTAAATAATACTATAGCAGGATGAAGTCATTTTGACAATTTTTTAAGGAGCTATTACAAAACTAGTTCAAATTGTAGGGTTTTTTAAATTTCACCTAACACCTAAAGAATAAACATTTTTCGATGTTCTTGTGCTTATTTCAAAGGTAAATTTCTGTACAATCGCAGTAACTTGTCAAAATAATTATAAAAAATGTCTTGCATGGTGCAAGCAATTCAAATTGGAACAATAAACATGGAAAAATTTTAATACTTTTTCTGCTGACAAACAAATTTTTTGAAATATATGAAATACGTAGTCATGCATTTTTTATAAAAATTCTTTAAAATATACATTCATTCAATTTCAATTATTATTTTCCTACAAATGAGATGACTTCGCTGCAATTCTTTCAAAATTTACCATTAAAATGAGCCCAAGAGCACTGAAAAATGTTTGTAATTTCAGATTTTATTTGAAATTTAGAAAAACTCTACACGGTGAGCATCAACCAACTTCAACCTAGAGAAGATTTTTCTAGAACTTTTTTTGCAGAATATTACTCTGTCATAATATGCAAGTATTTTGTCCAAAATGATAAAATAATCGTGAGAGAACTTTTTTTAAAAAATTTGAAATTTTGATTATCAAAAAATAAAAATGTTATATTATAATTAAAAATTTTAATTACTCAGGGGCAGGATTTTTTCCTCAGATGATGTTTGGATATTTCTTATATGAAATAAAAAAAATCGTGGTAGCGCTTCTTTCAAAAATCAATTAGTCATTTTCTTTTTTCAATTTTTGGATTTTAAATATGATTGCCTTCTTTTTGATTAAAAACTGAGTAAGAAAGTAGTATTAAATTATGTCCCAAAACGAGAACTATCTAATCTACAGTGGTTTTTGTATATTTGAAAGAGCCCTCTTATCAGCAAAAGTTGTTGAAACATGATTTTACTCGTCGGTTCATTATAGGTTTTAATTAAATGACGATCGTATAATTTCAAAACTTGATAAAAAAAATCTGAAGATGAAAATTTGAAATTTAAAAAAAATTTTGTTGTGTTGGGATTTTTTTTGTTATAGAAAATACTTGTATGGCATCATAAAGCAATAACCAATCAGCATCATTTGACTTCAAGGACCTTTTGGTTAAAGTTGCTTGAGACTCACCGTGTCAAACATTAAAATTTGCACTATTTTGAAATGGGTTCTTAAGAAATTGACAAAATAACTTCACTCTGTACTCATTTTATTCAGAATTTCGATAGCTTTCAACGATTTAAACAATTTCCCAAATAATATTTAATAAAAACGTAACGAATAGAATTGTAGAGAATCTTTCAATTTTTTAAAAATAATTTTTTATAATTATCAATCGGCCTTTTTGCCTATTTTATAAGTAAATTTAAAGATTTTTTATATTTGAGATTGAATGCACGCCCAGAAAATCCTTGAAATACTGTTAAATGTTTCATTCTTCAATTTAAAAATGTAACCATTTTAACAATTTTAAAATATCTTCAATTTTACATTATAAGAAACATTGCTTCAAAGTTTCAATTCTTTACTTTTTGAGAATAAAAGAAAAAAAAAGAATGTTCAATTAAATGCGTTAAAATTAAAACTGTTCAACTTTAAACTCTTTAATCCTGAATTTGATATATTTAAAACCTTTCATTGACAATGAAATTTGAAACCGTAATTTGAAAGTATCTCAAATTGGTTCATGTTTAACGTTTAGTTTTTATCTTCTTGAATTCGCAATGATTTTGTCTTTCTATTTTCAACTGTTAAATTTTGAATCTGTTAAATTTTCAAAAATTTCCCACTGTAAACTTTTTTTTTAAATTTTGAACGTTTTTAAGCCCCTTTTTCTTGAGATTGGTAATTTTTCATAATTTCAATTGGAAACCAACACTTTGAAGTGTAATATTGATCAAATCTGCATGTTTCTAAGCTAAGATGGGCAAATGTCAATCTATTTGGGTTTTTAATATTTGAATGTTCCAAATTTCAAAAATTAAAATTTTTAAAGTTGCCAATTGGAGATTGCTCAATTTAAAATTATTGAATTGAAAATTTGAAAAAAAGAGAATTATTCAATTTTCATTGTGTTTTTTGTTTTAGTTTTCAATGGTTTTGGTTATAAATTGTTCAGCAATTTTAAAAGTTCTCAGCTTTGAATGTCTGAATATTTAACAGTTCAATTCCAATTTGGAATAATTGTGTATTATGTTTTCAACGCTTTACTTATTTAGTACAGTTTTAAAAAATTCTGGTCACTGAATCAAATTCAAGGTCATTTCCCGGTTTTTTCCCAGTGAACGTAATTCCCGGTTTTCCAGGTTTTCCGGTCAAGTAGACAACCTATCATTTTGTCGAATCGATTTTTATCAGAACAATTAATAAAATTCTCCCTCATATTGTTTTCCAACTGCAAAGTAACGTAACTTTTAGTTGGGCCAAGTTTTTTCATTATTTCAGATTTGAGAGAAAATTGTAGAAAAATTCTTATTGTTAGCTTTGCGAAAGTAATCCTAATTTAATCTTAATTTGTAATCTTTCGCCTTGGAAGATAGATATTCCATTCATTTAAATTTCTGTAATTGGCTCACCATTGACTTTCGAGAACAAGGCCATCTTGCCTTCGGTTTTTGATGACTGAAATAACAATAAATAATGCTGGCCACGTTAGGTTGAGGTCAATCGAGGTTAAATCGTCTCTATATTTCGTTCCTCTAATAAGACAAGCTGATATCGAATTTGCTACTCGTTGCTATAATTTAGAGGAACTAATTTGCGACGCATCGATACCGCTGATTTTCAAGTCATGTTGTAAATTCAATGGTCCGAATCTGAAAAAAAAAAATTTCATATAAAAATTATATAAAGCTTATGTAGATAGGAGTTAATATCCAGGGCTTCCACAGCTTAATTGACTTGAATAAGTGAAAAAAGTGACCTATTTAAATCGAAAAAGTGACTAAAATTGAATAAAAGTGTCTAATGTGCATTAATAATGTGACTAAGAGACCATCCATAAATTACGTAACAGCTTTTTTGAGGGGGGGGGGGGGAATATTATGATCCGTTACGTGGGAGAGGAGATATATACGAGTAGATACTGTTACATAATATTTTTTTTTAATCAACCCATGTAATCCATGTATTTCCATAAATCCATGTATCCAAAATCATAGTATAAAGCAGACTTCACACTCTTTCCCCAATTCTCCTCTTTTTCAAAGAACTCCTGTTAAAAGCTCATCTTTTTTGGTCGAAAATTCAACTGTATGGTTGAACATTCGTCTTTTTGGATATGAAATTCATGCTTTTGAATTGCAAATTAATCTCCTTTTTTTGTAAAAAATTCATCTTTCTTGGTTAAAAATGAACTTTTTTGTTGATAATTCAACTTTTCAGTTTAAAAATTCAACTATATTCTTGAAAATTCGCCTTTTTTGCTTGAAAAATCAACTATTTGCTGGTTGAAGTTTAATCTTTTTTGTTTAGAAATTCGAACATTTTGTTGAAAATTTAACTATTTAGTTAAAAATTCAACTGTTTTGTTCAAAATGTAATTAGTTTGTTGAAAATTCAACTTTTTTTAAATTCATCTTTCTTGGTAAAAAATTCTAGTGTTTTGTTGAACATTCGGCTTTTTGGATAGAAAATTCCTCCTTTTGAATTGGAAATTCATCTTTTTTGGCAGAAACTTAATCTGTTTTGTTGGAGAATTCAACTATTTTGTTAAAAAGTTATCTTTTTGGATAGAAATTTCGTCCTTTTGGATTGAAAATTCATCTTTTTTGGTAGGAAATTCATTTTTCTTGATTGAAGGCGCAGTCCCATGGGTAAGGATTAGAATACAACCAATAGAATGCCTTTTTGTATGGAAAATCAACTATTTGGTTAAAAATTCAACTATGTGGTTGAAATTTTATATTCCTTGGTTGAAAACTAACATTTTTGTTGAAAATTCATCTTTTTGGATTTAAAAGTTAACTTTTTGATAGAAAATTCATTTTTTTGGCTTGAAACTTCAATAATATGGTTGAATTTTTCCTTTCTTGACTGTGACATTTGGATGAAAATGAATACCAAATGTGTTACGTAATTTATGGATGGCCCCTATTGAGTAATGACCAATTCCATTTCGAATCATGCAGAGGTGTCCAGTAGGATGGTTCATAAATAATAGCAAAAGCCTAAAATTCAAAAAATAGAAGATGCTCTCAAAAATATTTGTTCCTTTTGAAGAAAAAATGATGTATACATTTGAGCTAAAACCAACAGTACCTAGTAATTGCTCATCGGCCTTAAAGCTTTTAAAGCTTAATATCTTCTTCATTTTCAAATTTACAAAAAATTATCAAACGGATCATTTTCTTAAATTTTTACCACGAATTCAATGGTGAAATTAGATTTTTAGAAAGATTAATCTTTATGGGGTTTTTTGGCAATCATGTGATTTTTTTACATTAATCAATGCATTTGAGTCTTCCTTTAGATGGAGAATTTCTAGACGAATTCATTGGCCTATAATAAAGTACTTTTTGGTCTTTTTGAACATAAGATATTCATTTAAAAACCAAAAAGTGAGATTCTGTATCTGAAAAATAACTTTTTTTTCATTTTAAATATTATTTTGTTTTCGAATTAAAACAAAAAGCTGATTTCACAACTATCAATTAAAAATTATGAAAAATGTCTGTGTATCAATTTTTCATCATACCGATAATCGAAATTCGACTTGAGATGTCTAGACAGAAAAACATCGCCATTTACATTGATCTGTCACTTTCTTGCCTAGGGTAGAAAACTCGATTTTCGACCCGCTCCACAGG
>JAUMHM010083210.1:0-13533 GCA_032362435.1 Melikaiella ostensackeni
AATGTAATATTCAAACATAATTTTGCTTTCGATAGTTAACTTAGTAGCATAAATCCGATGCACTAAATTCAATTAAATTAGTATTATCAGTAATTAGTATTAGCGTATTAGTATAATTTTTATTTGGGCAGTGCCTATGTGTACCAAAAAAATCCGGCTATTCGTACCATAAATTCGGTACAAATAGTCCCCTTTCCAAGGATACTTTTAGTGAAAAAGTCCAGCTATTCATAGCAAAATTTTACGAATTTGAAATGTTCAACCAGTCAATTTGCAATTCCGATTCGAAGTGCAAGTTTCTGAATAATAATGTTCAATTTGAAATGCCTAAAATTGATCAATTTTCAATTTTAAAAAATTTCGGGCGTTTGGAATTTTAAACAATACTAGAGTCTCATCGATTAACTAAGAAAAGATTTAGTTTCTTCTATTTATATAAAGTAGAAACTTTGGTCGAGATCCTTTGGAAAGCTTCTCACGGATGGAAATGGATCATCCAGCGTAGAAGATGTGGAGAAGGAAAAATAACATGTTTGAAGAGAGTAACGAAGATTTCGCAGTAGAAGAAAGGATATAAACGACAATGTCGTTCATTCGAGTCGAGGAGAGCTTAATCGCTTTTTACTCCCAGATAACTATGATCAAGATGCTTTTTCCTCGAATCTTCTTTGCACCAGTCGCTTATTTGCTCTTACTTTATTACCACAAAAAACGGTTTAATTATATGAAATTTTTCAAAGAAAATAATGTTCTGATACTTTACAGAGGATGTTTAGTAAGAGAGACTGCAATATGATTTCCTTTACATTTTCCAGCATTGTATTTTTTTATTATTATACCATTAAGCCAAATCCTTTTCGGAGTGAACATACCTCGCTTTGTTCCAGCCTCGTTATATTACCAGGGATCAAGATTTTAACCCCTACTTTCAAGCACAATAATTTTTTTTATGCATGTTAATCTCAAGACTTATACTCTTCATGCTGGTATCCAGTCTGCTCATCATTCTTTACAAACCAGCGGCTGATTCTGCTGTAACAATCTTATCATCTGCAAACTCCAGTCCACGCACTCTACTGTCCTGCAATCGAAACCTTTTTTATCTATGAGAGCCATTCTTACGCATTTGTCCATCGCCCTGCTTAATATCAAATCAATGGCTTAGTTATCAATTCACTCTTACGCTCGCTATATTACCATTATATATTGCCTTTATTGCTTTTAGAAGCCAACCAGTTCATTCCACACTCTTTCAGGACTTCCCAAAGTTTTTGAGCTATCCACCTTATCGAAAGTTTCTTCCAGATCAATAAATGCACAGAAAACTCTCTTTTATTCTCTCAAACTTTTCTCTATGATCTTCTTCAAGCTAAGTATCTGATCCGCACATGAATTGCCTAGCATAAAACCACATTAGACTTCTCAGATCCTTTCTTTAATTATTCTCATGACCTTACCAACAAGTATTTAGGTAAATATATTGCTCACGGTTCTTAGTAGGCTAATCGTTCTGTAATTAGTACAGACACCTTTATCATACAAATTCATAAATTCGCTCAGTCACATAACAAATACCCGAGACCATTCTAAAGCAGTTCAGCGGTGATTCCATTCATACCAGAAGCCTTAACACTCCTTAGTTTTCTAATTACGGAATGTCGTTCATATAGATTCTTCTGTCGCCACCTACAACGGAAACGTCTAACGTATCCTCTTCTGTATTACGATTTTTATGCTTCATAGCTTGACCACCATACAATTTCTGGAGAAAAATCACTCATCAGCATTCTTAATTCCGAGTCACTAAGTGCTAGTACTTCATTTTCTGAATTTCTTAACACATTTCGAAAATAGTTTCTTATTTCCTTCTAAATCATTGTGCATTTTCTTATCTTATCAGCTATTATTTTATCCTTGCTTTCTCGACTAGTATCTTCGTTTCTTTTTTCTCATCTTCATAATAAAGAAATTCAAATCTAGTCCTTTTTATATTGCTAATACCATCAATATTCAACTTTTCGAACATGAAAACTTCAGGTGCACTCATGAAGATACCATCTTTCCGTGCATTCTCTACGTATTCATCGCCCAATTCCGTCTTGTAGTCCTTTTTATGATGTTCTGAGTATTTATTCAGCTTTTCACGATATACCATTCGTACTCCTGGCTTCTAGAAATTCTCTATTTTAACTTACGTCTGCTTCGACTTATTATTAATTCTTCTCTTCCTTCATCCTTGACATTGGTTCACTTTTGAGTCTATGAGGTAGTGATCCGTCACACATTCAGATCCTCTCATAACCCATGTGTTACTAGCCCTCTCAGTCTTTCATTTGTTACAACGAAGTCTATCATTCTGTGACATTCGCCTCGGTATCAAGTATACAAGCGGATCATTTCATGTTTAAGCTAAGTATTCGTAATGAACAAGCATTTTTCTAAGCACAAGCTTATCAATTTCTCCTTGTTACTGTTTATTTTTGTGTCTCCAAAATGACCAAGTACTCTCTCCGTACCTTTGCTTTGAACACCACTTTAGCCATTCATATCTCTGAGTAGGACAATTCTTTTCACAGGATCGCAAGTACTTCGAACATTATTTAACGAATCCCAGAAGGTATGTCTCACATCAATACCGTCACCATTAACTGGAGCGTAACATGTTATAATGAAGATCCTTCTGATTCAAATTTTCATTCTAACACATAATAATCTAGAAGATATACATTCATACTTTTTGACATGCTGTTCCGCTCTCTCAGTCATAATCAAAACGACTCCTCGGCTACTATGTGAGTCATTATGTACTCCTGACCATAGTTTAAGTCCATTTTCAAACATTCTTATTTCACATTGCTTCTGCTTTGTTTCAGTTACGCATAAAATATCAACCTTCCTTACGCGCATTGTATCCTGCTATTCTCTTTCCTTAAGATCATTTAAGCCTCTAGCATTCCAAACACTTAATCTCCATTTGATTAAACGACATAGTCATTGTAAAAGTTGGCTACAATATATTTATTCATCGCTACTTTTTTTGTAGTGAATAGCAAAATTGTATCATGTTCTTCTTGAAATAACTGGACTGAAAGGAGATTTTCTTTTCAAGAATGTTATAAACATAATACTTGCGATTTGAACGACAAGAAGCTGATTCACCCGCAATCAGAGTAGAGTCTGAATACGTCAATAACAAGCCCACTCGAGCTTTCAATTGCTTCTTATACTTAATCTGCAGAAACATCTTCCTTCCACTTGAGCTCCCCTGAGTGGCTTGTCCCATTTTTCATTTTTGCAGTTCTGCGTTTTGTTTTCTCCTTCACTTAAAGAAAAGTCTCCTCGATTTCAACGATTCTGTGAAACGAGCCATGTAATTTTGAGGTAACACAGCCAAAGAAAGGGAAGAAGTGGGAGGGGTTGGAAATAGTGGGTTGGATAACTGCTTTCCTAGGCGGGTTCAACTGGTTCGATTATTTATCCTCACTTGCGACCAATGACGTGAAAAGATTATTCGAACTAGGGAGCATGTTCATACGCGGACGAAATTCGCCAGACATCGAGAGCACAATTTGGTCACCTGCATACGCAGCGCGATTTTGTCTTGCCTAATGACCCATAACCTTTGATTGGACTGTGTTTACGCAGCACTTTTACCTCAGTCGGTGCTAACGAGCAGTATGCACTATGTATATATGAAAAGGTCTCTCAGCAGCCGCCGTTCCTGCCTCCTCTGTTTCAGCAATGCTGGGGAGGCCCTCCCGATAAGTACACTCAGCTCTCGATTTCACTCGCCACCATTTACCTCTTCCTTAGAATTTCTGCCGACGCGCATTCGTCATATTCATGTATTCCTACAGAAAATGGTTCATATGGCGCTGAATGTTTACATCGTAGAAATTCTCCAAAGAGCTTTCTGTTCATAACAGACCATACCCGAGACTGGACTTAAACCGAGAGTTGAGTGTAGTTTCTTTTCCTTCAACTACATATTTTATTTTCGACTAAGATTTCGGATCTCACGGCCCATTGTGCTTCTGCTATCCTTATAGAAGAATATTTTAATCAAATATTCAACATTTCTCAGGCTATAGTGCAATCGTCTTAAGATGTAGCACATTTCACCGCAAAAGTGGAAAAAGACTGTTGCAATAAGTCAATGCTTGGAATATTTTTGAAATTTTTTTTGTAATTATGCTTGATATGTTTAGTAACACTTGGTTAATGAGATTTAGCATGACAAAATTTACACCAGAAAGAGTTTAAAAGCATTTTATAGCCTAAAATTTACATGTTTTGTGAACAAAAATCGTATTTCGCACAAAATTTTAGTTTCATGTCCTCGTAAAACCACCAATGTCGTATTTGTGAAAACTGGACTACTTTTCGGCAAGTGTTATCGTCCACTTGTAACACACGTGCGTAGCTTTGATTGCGAGATTGGGTAGGACAGTGTAGCGGATGCAAAGGGTACTTGGCATGAGAGATTAATCAGGGCAAACAATAGGTAGCGTTAGGCAACATAACATCTGGCATTCCTAAGCCACTAAATGTCAGCTCAAAGCACTGATAAAAGCGCCACCCGTTACGTACGATAGGATGGCATAGTATTCCCACCCTACGAGATGAAGGATTCTGGACAACAGGACCAAATGTATGATTAAATACCAGTCTCCACGAATTTGTGGTTAGTGGTCCCACCTCCGCTCAGCAAGTTGGTGGATTCAAAAATCAGTTAAATGTTCAATTTCACCTTCCCAAAAATCTTTTGACCTAATAATTTATTTATAATATATCATTTTTATCAAAATTATTTATTATTTCTGATAATCATCATGTAATAATTTAGGTTTAGCTAATTTTTTGGAGCTTTTCAGTCCCACACCCTATTATTATCAGAATACCGTCAACCGAATGTTATGAATCACGGTGGTATGAAGGCTATTACTCCATAGAAAAGTCTTTCTTCCTATTTGGATGTAACGGCACATCCTAAGAATATTGTTTATAAAATGTTCAGAAAGTCCTACAAAAAAAAGAAAGAAATCACGATGTTATAGATCATAAAGGTGATCTATATTCAACCCAAACTGATCCATAAGTACCTCGGTTAACGAAATATCAAAAAATGCAGTTTGCATTCTGTAAATTCAATCAACATCGCCTGCATTAATTGTAGAATTTTCGTGTATAAATTCAGTATTCTCTGAAATATACTAAGCAACTAAGTTGAATTAGATTTCAGCAAAAGTGGCTTCAATTTATAAGTGCATGTACTTTAAAATACATAAATCGAATTACTATGGAGAACAGGGTTGAACAAAGTTAGTCGAAATTATGTTACGAAAAATGTCGAAATTCAGTAGCATATATGGAAATACAATTTCCCTTAATCTAAAAGCAGTCTCTATAAGGGAAGAAGGTAGCAAGCAATCTACTGCAAGTATTTGAGCTGACCAAGCGACAAAAAATGCTAGGATGGAAAAAGAAATGAGAGCAAAGTTTCAAAATACCACAAGAGCAGCAGCTTCGTAGGATCCCAGAATTGATTGGAAAGAAAAAAAATGTGGGAACCGAACTGAACAAAAAAAAAGTATCCTTTTAGAGCAAAATAGAAGAGAATTTATTCATGTGAAATGATAGTATTTTTCTGAAGCTTAGGAAGTAAAAGAATTTTGGGGACGCCTTCCTTTACGAGAGTTCGATCCTAGCTTCTACATTTTCTTTCACTACTCTATACTTATTTTTAGCCAAAAGGAAGTCTTGACTCATGTCAGGTGTAGTAAGATTAATTAACAAACCACCTTTTGTTTTTTAATGGTAAAAATAAATTGACGAAATAATAAAATAATTCATAATGGCGCGCTGTTTTGATACGTATAACATGTGTTTCTTCACGAGCTTTATTATGTTAGAAGAACCTGCGTCCCATGCTACCACAGATTATGACCCTTGGTCATTACAAAAAGACATGAACATAAATAAAGTTTACATCTGGCGAGATTTAATTCGTTAATTCAGTACCTCGTTGCATGTACTTATTAATATGTATTTGCGCTTGAATTAATAATGCCACTTTGCAATTAAACGCATGACAAATATATGAGAATAAATTTTTAATTTTTATTACATGCTTTTAATGTTAGTGGCGATAATAATAATGCACAATTCAAACAAGAAAACTTTATCTCTATAATATTATATAGAATATGACAATATTAAATATTAAAACCTATAATAAAGATCGTAGTAAACTATAAAATTATAATTTATTCATCTGGAAAAAAATTGTTAACTTTCTCTATTATTATACATAGGAATTTGGCTTTGCATAATGCAAATGTTGTGGGCCAAATGAGCCTTACATTCTACATATAAGATCCTAATTTTTCGTAATCTAGGAAGGGCAAGCTGCCAATTCATCATCCGGATTCATTTTCCGATTCTAGATCACTTTTCACCCTCAGGAATGAAATGACATTCAAGCACGCGTACAGAGATGAGTGATGAATGACAAGGGTCGGTAACCAATTAAATTCTGATCCATGGACGAATCTGTGCAAGTTGTTCATCTGAATATGGCAAGAGCAAATTGCAAATAACTCTCATTTTAACTTTGATCAAGGATAGTTCAAACTTCAAACTAAAAATTCAATAAAAATGAAATCTTTCTTCACAATTAAATCATTTTTAATTAGGAAAAAATTTTCAATAATTTGAAAAGGATTGAGAAGATGATCTACAGAGTGTTACAGTTTGCAATTAAAAATTTCGAAAAATCAAAATTTCACGATTCTTTCGGACATATGATGTTTTTGAAGAAATAGAGAACATGTGCCTCAACGAGGATTACAAATTTCAAAAAAACGAAATTTTAGGATTCATTCGGTCAAATGATTTTTCCGAAGAAATAGAAAAAATCTGCCTCAGCCCGGATTTAAACCAGAAACGCCACTGAACATGAGTGGAGCGTTAACCAGTTATGCCACACAGTGGGAACAACACCGATATGTCTAAAATTTGCTATTGCAAAGTTTCTCATGTCACTGATTTCGAATCTGAGGTTAAACTGTCAAAATTCGAAATAAGGCATCCAATACTGCGGGTAAAAACTGTAAAAACGATACGGACATGACTTGAAATTGCCTTTCATCGTTAAAAAAAATAAAAAAAGAGAACCATTGAGAAATAGTTACTCCTACAACAGTTGCCATAGTAATAGTTTGTATGAAGAATATCAATTGTTTTAACAGCAAATGAAAAGTTTTTGGTTCATGAGACTTTATTGGATATAAAACTTTATATTTTCATTTCAATTATAAAGAGATTCAATTGTATATACTTTTTCACATAGTAATAATCTGAAGTAAGGTTTTTCAAGCTTTAATATGTTACTCTTCATAGAAAATAACATTTGAACAATACAATGTTCTAGATTATTTGTACTTTTTTAGTTATGTTCTATATATGATGATAAAAATATTTAGAATTCAACGAAAATAACGTTTCAAAATGGGCAACACTAAAAGATTGAAGCAAAAATCAGGTGGCCCATGGAAAAAGTGAAAAATAAGTAAGAACACCGGGAGAAAACGAGCACATATTGAAGGATCCTCTGTAGCGAACAAGTATAAAAGAGTTCATGAAATTATTAAGCATGCCGAGAATGATAGCTCAGTTCTTAAATTATCAGTAAAACTGAATGAATTGGGCTTCATGTGAAGATTTGAATCAAACGCAACACACGAAAGAATCAGCTTTAGCTTTTTGTTCAGAATATGACTACAATAAAAATAGTTATTCGGCTTTGTCAAAAGACAGTCGACAAAGGAATTGTCACGTATACCCATCATACCGGGAAATTATAAAAGCCATAAGTGAATGTCAGCCTGCTGATTATAAGAAGTCAGAAATAGAGGTTAATTCCACTGCAGAGCATCTTGAATAAAATGGCAGAACGTTTGTGTGTCAGTGTTTTTTTGAAGAGGAACGAAAGAATTTACGTAATTTTAAGCTCATCGTTATGCTAGGACTCGATAGCTCATCAGGGCACACAAACCACCACCAAAGGCTTAAAAATTCTGATAGAGAAAATCTGAATGATAAGCAATCTTTATTCGTTACCCGCATGATAGTCATTGAATTGAGAAATTATTTGGCTAACTGTTTTTGGATCAATCCCACTTCACGAAGTATCCGTTTTTGTCGTCCTTTGAGAATAGCACTTGAAAAAGAAGATGATTGTGCGACATTACGCAAATTTAATTGCTTAAACGCAAAAATTAAAAAGCTGGCACCGCATACATTCAAGGCGACTAATAATAAAAAAGTGACAGTTGAGTTTGTCGTATTTCAGACAATGTTCGGTGGGAATTGTGTTAATACCATTGTCGGTAATAAGGCCACAAGATCTGAGAACAGCTGATCAATTTGGTTATTTGGAAGACGAGTTTACTCCGAATAATTAATCTTTGAAATATGGATTGGGTTTACTTCATGATGAGATTGAAGCTTTTGAACATTTGCTCCACATTTCAGATGCGCAGAAAAACCATTGAATGTTGGGATGTGAGAAAATCTTTGAAAGGTATATTTTTTCTTCAACTTTTAAACTATCTCACACGAACTACGCAACTCTTATGAATGCAATTATTGTTTTTAGTCAAGCGTAGAATTTCTCGCTTTTCATATTTTGAAATTAATCTAACTTTTTCGTTTTCTAGAACAATTCAATGAGCGCAAAATGCATATCCAAGCAAGAATATACGAAAGTTTAGGAGACCGGGTTGATCAAATGCTTCAAAGGCATAGCACGACAAATACGGGCAATCTTGCAAAAAGGTGTTTCGGAAAGCCAGAGTTTTTTGCAGAGCATTAGAAATGGATAAGCGTTTATTTCTCAATATTTCTGGAGTATTATCGACATTCAAATGTAAAAAGCAAATAAAATTGGATACACAATTTTTATTTTTGCATCCTCAGTCTCACAATCTGGGCGTAACATAAAATGAAAGCAAATTACTTTTCAAATAACTAGATGAACTTGAAAAGTTCTGTTGGGAAACATATTGTCTGCATGACGAATTATTTCTTCGGGCAAGAATGAATTCTTTGTTGCATAAATTATTGAAACATGGATGCCAAACAGCCAGATAATTTCCTTTTCCAATGGCTTATTATTCGGAGGATGCGAACAAATCCTGGCATAAGCGGTACCGATTAAATATGGTCTTACACTCACGTCAAAACGCCAGAAAAAATAGGATGGTGGATGTTTTCTATCGTACTGTATATTTCACAGACACAAAAATTTCTATGATTTTGTTAAAAAATCGATTGAAATTATGCAAGAAACCAAACACTGCACTGACTGTGAAGAGAATTATAGCAGACGAGCAAGCAAATTCATAGAAGTCACTGCTATTCATTTTTTTGAGAAGTATCTACTGTGAATTTCGTAAATATGTTAAATCATACGTTTTTGCAGCAAATTTATTGAAGAAGCTGAGAGAGAAAACACCGCAAGCTCTGAAGGCGATGAATGATGTTTATAGAATTACCTGCTATTATGATTTAATATTGTGTCAAAGTAAAGATTTATAGGAAAGAATGGTCTATTCATCAACTTTCGTAACGTTTTTGATATTTATACCTTGTATTTGAAATAATTGATTCTAAAATGCCCGTAGTAGCAATTTTTCACTTCATGGATGTCGTTTTTACAGTTTCTGTCTGCCATACTGAATCCGCTTTCTTAAATTTCGACCACATATTCGAAATCAGTGGCCTAAGAAACTTTGTAATATCAAGTTTTAACCTTATTGGTGTTGTTCTAATAGGTTTGATCAGCCACATTGGAACCGCTATTTTAATTTTGATATTTTGACCTCGGATTTGAGATAGGCGACCCCAAAAGCCTTAAAATACCATGAATGAAAAAATACAAATGCTCAGAGCCAGAAAGTTCTAGCTCAAGTTACATGCCATTTTTGGAATCAGCAGAAAAAAATCTATGATAAAAAAAACGTTCATCATGTAGTGTCTCATCTGAGCCCTCGTGGTAATCGATAATTTAAAATTTGGTCAACAAAATGTCAACTTTAACCTAGATTTTCGAGGTCAAAAATGATTTTTCGCAGCTTCTCCGTATTTTTCTACATTCTGTAGGTATTCACCTACAATTGAAAAAAAACATCGTACTAGGTTATTTCTATCAAAAGTTCCACGATTTGGAAACAAAAAGTACGTTTATTCCCACTGTGTGCCACCGGGGCTTCAGCAGGTCTCTTCTATGGTATTCCTTCATAGAAACTTTTACAAGAGAATACTTTTCGCATCTCTCCACTGTGACAACATTATTATATGCACGATTCTAATCTAAGTGATTTTTCTCTCAATATTTTTTTGAGAAATATTATTTACGTTCGACAGATTTTAATTCCAAATTTCAAAAAATCGAAATTTCACGACTCATTCGAGATTTTTTCTTGAAAAATTATTATTTTTTAAAGAAAAAATCTGCCTCAGCCCGGACTCAAACCGGGAATGCTACTGAACATGACTGGAGCCTCATCCAATTACGCCACCGACCAATTACGCCACCGACCAATTACGCCACTATGTCTTCATAGCAATTTTTACAGGTAAATACTCTCCACATTTCTCCATTGTGACAGCATTATTGAATGCACGATTCTAATCCACTTCAGTTTAGTCTCAATAATTTTTGGAAGATATTATTCCCATGTTTTCGTCCGGCAGTTTTTCTTTTAATAAGAGTGGGAAGAAAATGTGGTTTTAAGCGTGGAAAAAATTAAAGACTCATTATTGTAGCAAGAGGGAGCTGGTTTCCTCATTTCTCGTTGCGATAACGTAATGGTGGACTTCCGGATCCTTAATGGTCGAATGTACACCGCGAGATCCGAGGCGACTACAATATCCTATACGCGATAATCGTGCTGATTTAAGGCCTCGTGCTTCCGAGCCTGCAGGTAATCCTCTGGGTGTTATAGGTTCACCTGCCAGGTGCAAAACCTTAGTATGCTTACGTGTAGGGCGTAAAAGGGCTTTGCACCAGACCTGACCTAGCGTGCCGTCGGATAATGCTTGGTAATTTCAGGTAATTTCGAGCTTCCTACAGTAAGTCTCGGTATTTTACGCCAGTTGCACAAAATCATAGTTCGTGCGATTTTCCCATTACGTTCAAGGAATCTCTGACTGAGTAGAGTCATTTGTTTGCCCACGCACACCCTTACAGATAATTTGTAATAGAAAATTCTCGTATAAGGAGAACATTATTTTATATCGTTTTAATAATAGAAATGAATCAAAATAAGGTTACAAATTTGAATTCAGAAAGTAAAGAAGTATGAAAATTTAATTCAATAATAATGATCCTCATTTGAAAAAAGTTTTTAAAATAGTAAAATGGCGGCACTTTTTCATCTTCACTGTATAAATAACATTCTTTGTCTTGTTTTATTTTATATGATATATAATACGGTATATTTCAGTCTATTCAAATGATAAGATAATTATTGTAAGTCCTGTTTTATTCAATATTGTGGGTATAAAGTTTGTCCATTCATTTTCCAATAATTCGAGGGATGTTCCTTCTTTCTGTGATCGCTTTCTATTCCACGCTTTTTCCAATAACATCAACCGTTTTTCTCCTATTCTTCCTTTCTATGATATCCACTTTAATCCTATTATATCCTGACCATCATAATTCCATCTTACCCGTAAGGCTTTTTTTATTGAGCTTTCAATGCCTGTTCTTCGTTAGCATATAAAATGCATAAGAGGAGCAGATTTATTTTTACAGATGAAATTAATTCACTTACATCAGACTTTTCTGGGTGCCGGAAAAATTTCAATATCATTACTGTAAATTCAGTGTCATCAAATCTACATTTGAAAACCGCAAACAGAATTCAAAAAACATTTCTGTAAATTTCAAAAGTGTAACATTTCGTATTTTGTATACTTAGCTTGACACATTAAAAAATTTGTTTCACAATCATCAATTCATCTGCAACCGTCTTCAAAGTTCTGTTAACAAAAAAGGGCGACATACACTCCCACACATACATACATTCGGACAATTGGTTAGAACGTTGTATAAGACATTCATCAACTGAGAAACCTTTAAATAAATCACTTTAAAACTATTCGAAATTGTTACAACTACAAAGCTTCCTCTATGCGGGAGCAAAAAGAATCGAATTTTCTAAAAGATAATGAGACAGACGAAATATAAAAAGGATAAAGAGGGATAAAAAAAATAGAATTCCAGGAAATAGGAACAGGTAACAAAGTGATAAAATGGGATATGAATAGATAGAATTGGTAGAAAGATAAGGAAGATAAAAGTTCATAAAGCAGGATAAAAATGGACCGAATTGTAAAAAAAAAACTACCTAGGGCCTTTCTATTTATAGTTTTTTGCATTTCCTTTTCTGATCATATAGTAATTACAGAATTTCTCTTCTTCCTCATTTTTCTCGGAACATTTTATTTAGATCGCTAATTTCATTTACATACTTTGGTATACATTTTCCACTTTATCTCGTGGCCAGAATTCCTCTTCAATAAATTACAACCTACTCCGAACCAACCTATACTTACATCGCACTAAAAGGATTTTCGATCCAAAAGGCTATTTTAGAATTTCTGAACTATTGGCGACAGAGTACTTTCTGTACGAAATTTTTATAGCTATCGAGGTCAGCTTAAAAGAGTTCGCACGAACACATGCATTAACTTTTGGAGTTTTCCGATATTGGTATTTCATTTAGGGCTTGATTGATCTTTACGAATGTCGGAAGTTGGGTAAATCTAGGAGAAATATTTTTGTATGTTGCAGTTCGTGTTTATTGATTTCCAATAATTGTTATAATAAAAAGGAAGCACATTTTCTTCTCAATCAATTCACAAATCAAGAATTTTCTATTTTTTATTAAACTTTTTCATCAAAGAGTAAAGACCATTGAAACATTTCTGCTAAAATATTCAGAAGATGATGCATGAATTTGAAAGCGCATAAATTTCGAATACTTCTTCGAACAGCATGGCGTCAATCTAGAGAACCAATATTACTGAAAATTCGCTCAAACAATATACAAAGGAAACAGGTCAAGTGCCTGTCGGAAAAATTTCACAGAGCTTCGGAAAGTACAGTACCCTATAAAAAAAACTTCAAGAAAGTAAACAAATTTTGGCGGGCTTACAAGACAAAAAACATTTTGTTTTACTAACAAACGGTTTTAAAAAGACATTACCTTTTTTTAAGGAGATTATCAATTAAAATTTAATAATGTTTCTACAATTGTCAGCAACAAAAAGTCATGACACTAGACTGGCGGGCAAACACACCAATATTTGGAAAATACTTCTACTTTTTTTCATGTAAAAGAAAGGTGGAATAATGATAAACGAATTTACAAAATGAAATCGATTAAATATACTTCACAAAAAGTGAACGCTTTTTTATCATTGCATACCATTCATTCAAAAACTTACAAAAAGGCCCGACAA
>JAUMHM010083211.1:0-13529 GCA_032362435.1 Melikaiella ostensackeni
ATTGTCTTCTGATGCAATTTCCAGACTTTCAGTCTGATACTTTATTTTGAAAAAAAGTTCTATGGTTCAAAAAAAAATTTTGGCACACCGAAAAAAAGAGGTCGGTAATATAGGAATTTGACTGTGTCACATGCCCTTAAATCAAAAAGAGTTGAGTTCATCTAAAGGAGACGAGTTTTTAACAAAATTGTTGAATCCTCAACCAAAACAAATTAATTTTCAATCAAACAGTTGCATTTTTAACCAAAAAAGATTAAATTTCTACCAAAAGAGAGACCTTTTTAAACCCAAAAGACGAGTTTTCATCATAATAGTTGAATTATCACACAAAGCAGATTTTTCAGTCAAGAAAGAAAAAAAGTGTCAACCATTTCAACTAAAAAAAAATCGGTTTTCAACAAAAAATAGAACAGTTAAATTTTCAGTTCAAAAAATTGATTTTCAATCAACAGAAAAACAAACTTGCAACAGAATAGTTGCATTTTCAACAAAAAAGGTGAATTTTCAAATAAAGTGATAAATCTTTAACACACAAAAAAATGAATTTCTACCAAAAAAGATGAATTTTTAAACTGAAGAGACGATTTTTCAACTAAATAGTTCAATTCTCAATCAAAACAAATTAATTTTCAACCAAAAAGTTGCATTTGCAACCATGAATGATGAAATTTCCACCATAAAAGATGAATATTTTCAAATCAAAAACATGAATTTTCAACATGATAGTTGAATTTTCAAGCAAGAAAGATTTTTTAGTCAGGAAAGGAAAAAAGCAAGGAAAAAAGTTTCTACTAAATTGTTGAATTTTTTAAGCCAACAAACCAATTTTCTACAAGACAAATGAATTTTCTGCTTAAAAAATTGAATTTTCAAGAAAAAGGTTAATTTTCAATCAAACAGTTGAATTTTTTATTGAAATAATTAAATTTTGAAGCAAATAATTGAATTTTGAACCAAAAAAGATTAATTCTCAACCAAAAATATAATAGTAGATTTTTCAAATTTCTATTGACAAATATTTAATGTAAAATATTTTTAATGTGATATTTTTAAATTGTCCGATTTTTAGTTGAAGATTCAAAAGAATGAATCATTCAAAATTGAAAAATGTTTGATTGGAAGATTTTAAGAATGAATAATATTTCTAAATGAAGTGTTGAAATTACACGATTTGAAATAAACAAAGTTAAGAAAGTTAAGAATTTTAAAAAGTATAATTAACAATTTGAAAATTATTAATTTTCAAACTAATTAAATTTACTTAAAATAATCAAAATTGTATAGGGTGTGAGTATGAAAAAGGTAAATTGACGCTGACCTTATTTTTTGGTTTTAGAAAAATTTGTGAAATCAATTTCAATTTTTTAATATAATAATAATATACAATTCTTGAATTTCAGAAGCTTCGAATTTTAAACATGAAATTTAGTTTTCAATTTAAAATTGTCCAATTTTAATCGCTCCGAATTAAAAATTATTTAAGTTCAAGGGTTTTCAATTCATAATTATCCAATTTTGAACACTTTTAATTAGAAACAATGCAATTTCAATTCTTTGAATTTTAAATAATCCAGTTTTCGAAATTCTGATCTAAAATTTCTCAATTTTGAACGCTTTGAACACAAAATGATATAATTTTAACTCCTTTTCATTCCATTAAAAATATTGTCCTTTTTTCAAAATTGTACCTAATCTCAAGTTGTTTGATTTATGAAGTTTTCAATTTGAAGTCGTTCAATATATATATATTTTTTAAATTTTAAACGCTTTTAATTCGAAATTATTAATTATTGTTTCAAAAATGTGTAAAATTCTTAATATTTAAAAATTTGCTTAATAATAGATTTTCAAAATGTTTAAATTTTTAATATTAAGAAATAAAAATGTAGGAAAGTGTAGTAATATAGTTAATACTAGTATATATTTAAAAGAAAAAATATTCCTCATTTCAGTGTATGGAATTCCATACACTCTCCGATCTAGTGTATGGAGTGCTCCATACACTGAACACTCCATACATACTCCGCCCCCCCTGAAGTCAGCTAAAACTGAGCGCAGTTTGTTAATAATGCTTGTCTCTTATTGACTGGAATTTAAATCAGCGATTGTGTTTTATTTCAATTTTTTCAGTGATCGTAAGTTATCAAATGGTTTGGGAGTTCCGGAATTTTAAAAAGCATGATTCAAAGTACCGCAAACTAATGTTTTTGACATTTTCATGAAAATTTATTGACTAAAGTAATATTATTACATCAACAAATGTAATTTAAAACATCAAAACTGTATATTTTGTCGTTTATTATTTTATGTTCAATTACTGTTCCCCGACGCTTCTTTCCCTGTCTTTTTCTCTTTCTGCAGACGAAATTCTGGAAAGCTTTCCTGTAACAAAAAGAAGAGACGATGTTTCAAGAATTTCAGGTGTAACATTATTTATATATTTGAAAACTATATTTTCGAACTTGCTTGCTCGCCCTGGGACTTACGGGCATGCAACAGGGTCAAATGATTAATATTTATTATTGTTGTGCGGTTAAACTATAAAAAGTTAATTATTTTCATTAATACCTCCCTGAACTGCAAAGGACAGAAGTGATTGACTAAATTGAAGCAATTGCTTTTTGTCGAAATTTGCAGCTATATTGGATAGAAATAAGAATACTATTTTACTGATTCAACAAGTACAATCCTGTAACTTTCGAAAGCAGCTGAGCAAGCTCAGAGAGATGTAAGGACTAGATTATTCTGAAACTCAACACTGCGTTTCGCTGGTTAAATTGTGATAAAAAAATATAAATATATTGAATGGCAGATGGACATATACCAGGATGTTGAGAAGGATGGTGTGCACTTGGACCAGCCCTATTGCTGCTATTTTCCATTTCATTGAAATCATTCATATCGTCGTCTATCTTTTCCGGATCCTCCAAATACTCAGACGTTGGTTAAATCATGCCTTCGCTAGGTGCAGGTTTTTCAACAAGAAGCTGCAAAAGAGCAAACAAATCCAATTAAAATCAATTTTATGAAACTAAATTGAATTTTGTTCTAATCAAAATAAATTTGGAATCTCGAAATAAAATGTCTCGTACTGTTTCCGTATAAGGTTACGAGGAAAGAGTCTTATAAGAGGCAACGAAAGTCAACGAAGAAGAAAGTTAGCCAAAAAAAATAAATTAACCACCATTGGGCGCTGTTGAACATGCCCCATGTTTCAGAGAATATTTCAAAATTTAAGGGCATGTGACACAGTCAAATTCCTATATCACCGACCTCTTTTTTTCTGTGTACCAAATTCTTTTTTTGAACCATAGAACTTTTTTTCAAAATAAAGTATCAGACTGAAAGTTTGGAAATTGCATCGAAAGACAATACCCTACGTTTATGTACTTTATTTGAGTCGGAATTTTGCAAAAAATTATTTCCGAAGCTCCGACGCACAGGTTCGCCCGTCGCCGGTCAACATTTAGCAGAAATTTTTTTTTTTTTACTTAAATGAATTGCATGAACGTAGGTTATTGCCTTCTGATGCATTTTCCAAACTTTCAGTCCGATACTTCATTTTGAAAAAAAAGTTCTATGGTTAAAAAAAAAAATTTGGTACACCGAAAAAAACAGGTCGTTAATGTAGGAATTTGACTGTGTCACATGCCCTTAATGCAGAAAAGGTACTTTACATTAAAGAAAAATTCAAGAATTTAAATTTGAATTGATAATTACTTCAAACATTTACTTTACTTGTATATTTAAGAGATATGATTTTTTTGATTCTTACCTAGAGGAGTGAGTGACCTTTGGGGATGGAGAGGCTGGCGGAATCTTGTGCTAAACTCTAAGAAATTTGTTGTTATTCTCTATAGTCAGACCGGAAGTTGACTTTAGTTTATCTGGTGTCTGGTTTCAGACAACCGTTGCCACTAGTTGCAGTTTCCATAAGGCCTTTTTTTCAAAATATCTTCGGCTTCTAAGTGTGTTGCCCATTCGCCTTTCCAGAAATGCAAATCTCTCCTGTAGTCAAAAAGAAGAGGCAATTTTAAACTGTTTGAAGGGGTAAACAATTAAACATGTGCGTTCGTCCAAATTAGATGAGCTTAGTTTGTCGACTTTATTTCAGGAGATGTAAGTGTGTTTTGAAGTCTGGGTCGAAATTGATGATTTTGGGCTTTTATGCGGGTGATACACTGGCCTCTGCTCTATCTTCTTATACACTATGTTTATTAGTGTGGTCCAAACAAAAAATTGGAATTGTTGAAGTCTCGTCCCATCATTTTGTGAATTTGATGAAAAAAGATTTTCCTTATTTTTTGAAAATAAAAAAAATGTAAAGGTTCTTCATGATTCTGTTTTGGGGATGCCTCCCGAGTATTTGAAGCCTCAAATAAAAAGCAATCGGTTTTTCAATGGGCCCTTTTTGAGACAACCCATTTTTTATTTTTTTTTTGTAATTCTTAATATATTTTCAGGCCTCAGACTCACGACACTATTGAAACTTTTTGGCACTTTATTTTCAACGATGCAACTATTTTACCGCTATTTTCAAAAAATTGACACTAATGCTACTATTTTCTCAAATTGTTCGCTAATGCAACTATTTTTTCATTTTGTCTTTAAACATATTTTCAAAACTCTTCGCTGATTGGCTAAAATAACATATATAGGGTTTCAAAACTTTTAGAGTATTTGAAAATATTCCAAGAGATTTCAGAGAATTTCAAATATTTCAACAGATTTTAAGAGATTTCAAGAAAATTTATCTGATTTCATCGGATTCAAAGTTTTTGAAATTTTTTATAGTAATTTTAAGATGCATTACGGGTTTAAAATATTTGAGGGTATTTACAAAATTCGAAGAAATTTCAAGAGATTTCAAACATTTTTAAAGGAATTTAAAACTATATTAGGGATTTTAAAAATTTCAAAAGATTTTAAAAAATAATGTGTATTTTGAAAGATTCCGAGGAAACTAATGAGATTTCAAAGAATCTTGTAGGAATATTTGAGGGATTCCTAGGAGTTCAAAAGAGATTAAAAGATTCCATGAGAAAAAAATTTAAGAAATGGAAGTCAGGATAAATTTAAATTTCTCTAAAACTTGCAGCATTCAAATTTGACAACGAAATTCTTGGTAATTAAGAAAAAACAAGAATCTAAAGATCAAATTTGGACAACACACTCTCAAATGTCTCCATTCGAATAAAAAAAAAAACCAAAATAATAAGAAAGCAACCTCCAAATCCCTTTTTTTCTTTTTTTTTTTATCACAGAAAACATTAATAAAAATGTACCAATGAGCACCGAAACAATGATAGATTTTTTGTAAATATTTTTGATTGTGATTTAAAAAAAACGAGTGAAAAAAAAGAAGGAAGTGGGTTTGGACTTTGCTTTGTTTTTCTTTCCTATTTTTTATTTTGGTTTTTTAAATTTAAATGTAAGCATTTAAGAGTTTGTTGTCCAATTTGATCGTTAGATTCTTGTTTTTTTTTTTAATTTCCAAGAATGTAAAAACTCACCTCAAAGTACGGGCTGCACGCGGAGAGGACCTCTTTGTGAGCCTTTTTAGGACCTCCGCCGCTAAGGTGCAGTCGTGAGGGTACCGAATTTTAGTATCGTGCTGAATTTTTGGATTAATTAAGGAAGTTTGGTGGTCTTTCCACATCAGGAAGAACTGTTGGTCGTCCTCCATTCTGCTAACTTCACGTATACTGCAGTACAAATTAAAAAGATATACAAGCGACATTGTCGCTGAGGTCGACTGTTCCATTGCCAGGCATGAGCGAATGACCTTCATCCACAATGTTGCTTCCCCGTGTTTTTGTTTTGTAGAACAGTATAGTTTTCACCGACACTCCTCGAACAGGAAGTTGAAGCCAATTGAAGATGAATAAAGCATCCAAAATAGTTTGTGCTTCTTCTTGTCTCGCGCACGCACAGTAGCTCAGGCGTATTTTTCTTTTTCTTTGCGAACGATAGAAGAGAAGTTTCTTCTTCAGGGTGACACTAGTAGAGATTACTCTCACTGGAAAAATTACCAGTTAAAATTAATTAATAGTGGAGTCAAATTAGCCGATTTTTCATCGATTCCCGGGAAAAATTCGTACACCTATCAAAAAAATTAGGCATATTCTCGCGGGTGATAGAAATGATCCCAACCAAAATGGGACAGCCAATTCTGTACGCTTGGGTACGGGGGAGGGGGTCAAAAAAATTCGTGTTTTTTCATTTAGGTGTGGATTGACGGAAACGAGTGACTCGGAGGCAAAAATGTTTCAAACAAGAGTTGTAGAGCGAAAATTTTTTTTAAAAATATCGTATACCGTTTGATTCAAACTTAATTTATTCATTAGTAATTCAATTTTTAATTAAGAAATTGTCAAAAATTTTAGTTAACTATAAGTTGATGAAAAATGTAAATAGAGATTTATTGTGTATAAAAGAGGATAGTTCTTTTATGTGGCTACAATATTGCTCCAACAATCAATTCTCTAAATATCATTGTTTACATGTTATGTAATTTACAATTAAGAAAAAGTCTTTTTATAAAATAGTCGTAACTTTTACCACCGAGCCCGGAAAAATTCTTTCGCCTTCTGAATCACTTCTACAGGGTCCGTTTTATCATGTAAAATTGATAAATTCAATTGTTTAAGCAAATTCATTGTTTTAATGCATTTTGCAACTAACAATGGAACTTTAATCGCTTATGATTCGACAACGAAACGTCGCTTCCGTCTACTTTTTGTGGCAATGGAAAGCTGTGAATTTTAAGAAAATTTTAAGACCGATTTCATTTTTTTATAAGAAATAGAATCGGAAATAGCATTTTTTTTTCAAAAATTCGTAGCCCCAGTTGTATTGAATATTAAGAGCTCGGATTTTAATGAAAATAATGATCAGCGTTTAAACTAAAGGCACACATCAGGCTCAATATCGAGTCACCCTTCATTTCCTCGGGGTGGCGGTTAAACTCGACCCTCGCCGCGAGTGAGCTCGTTCTCGCGCCGAGGCGCAGTGGAGGGGATAGAGATTTGCCAATTCTTCGCGACTCTCGCGCTCGACGCTAATGCGAGCGATGAGAAAAAAAATACCGTATCTTCACAACTACTACTTCTATTTCGATGTTTCTTTTCTTAATTTAATAGAGCATCTCGGAATAATAATATTGATGATATTTTTAAAATTTTATTTTCAGTTCTTGCATGTTAAAAAAGTGATTGAATTTTTTTTTCATTTTTTCCTCTCGATTAAAATATTATGTTCGACAGATTTTGTCATGATTTGAACTGAAAATAGGCAGCTACAATGAAACTGCATATTTTACCTGCACTTTATTCGTATAAAATCAAGTCCGTGGATGTCAATGAGACATGTGAGGCTCTTCTTCTTTCTAATCATATCAATTTATAAGAGAGGCCACAATTTATAAAGATAACTGCACACTATAATTGTAGTTGAATAGTGTAATACAAACATAAAATAATTGAAAAAAAAAGAAATTCTATATAAGAAAAATATGAAAATTTGTCAAAACATTTAATAAGTGGATGAAAAATTATTTTACAATGATAATATAATATCAATAAAAGATGGCAGAGGATAATGTATTTATAATTAAGTAATGTAAACATGGAATAAAATAATTGAAAGAAATATTAGAAATATAATTTTAAAAATGATGAAATGGGATGCTCCGTTTGAATAATGAATATGAATTAGTAGGTCATTCGGAGCCAATAAAATCAGGAAATTCCTTTTTCTTGTGTATAAGAGTTCCTTCATTATAGAAAATTGCCTAGCTTTCGACATAGATATTCTGTCCTCTTCAGAGCGAGAATTATTTTTCGTTTAATCCTAATGCAAATCGATATTTAGGGAAGAGATATTATATGATTCTTAACGTAATTAATAATTAAAAATAACATGATAAAATAAAGAAAATCTTACAAGATAATGAAGATCGTATAAAAGAAACCTCCGAAATTGCATAAAGTCCGCAATTTCTTGCCAAAAATGTGGTCAAGAATACATTGATTGATAGAAAACAATTCAGTGTCATTGACGAACGATTAATGAGCAATCAAAGTGAGTCGTTCGAAATAAAATAAAATAAAGAATGTATTAAGAGGCAGAACGATTAAAAAAATTTTAACCCGATGCACGATAAGATTTTGAAATACATTTTAGTTTGAAACTTTCTCAATATAGATATTTTCATCGGTCGTATTTTCATCGTCAATGACACTGAATTGTTCTCTATCAATCAATATATTCTTGACCATATTTTTGGCAAAAAAAAACCGGACTTTATTCAATTTCGGATGTTTCTTTTATACGATCTTCATTATCTTGTAAGATTTTCTTTATTTTATCATGTTTTTTTAAATTATTAATTACGTTAAGAATCATATAACATCTCTTCCCTAAATATCGATTTGCATTAGGATTAAACGAAAAATAATTCTCGCTCTGAAGAGGACAAAATATCTATGTCGAAAGCTAGGCAATTTTCTATGATGAAGGAACTCTTATACACAAAAAAAGGAATTTCGTGATTTTATTGACTCCGATTGACCTTCTAGTTCATATTTATTATTCAAAGGGAACATCCTATTTCATCATTTTTTAAATTCTATTTCTAATATTTCTTTCAATTATTTTATTCCATACTAACATTATTTAATTATAAATACATTATCTTCTGCCACTTTTTACTGATATTATATTATCATTGTGAAATAATTTTTCATCCACTTATTAAATGTTTTGACAAATTTTCATATTTTTCTTATGTAGAATTTCTTTCTTTTCCAATCATTTTATGTTTGTATTACAACATTCAATTAAAATTATAGTGTGCAGTTATCGTTATAAATTGTGGCCTCTCTTATAAATTAATTTTGTTAGAAAGAAGAATAGTCTCATATGTGTCATTGACATTCACGAACAAATGATTTTATACGAACAAAATGCAGGAAAAATATGCAGTTTCGTTGTAGCTGCTTATTTCCAGTTCAAATCATGACAAAATCTGTCGTACATAATATTTTAATTGCGAGGAAAAAATGAAGAAAAATTTCAATCACTTTTTTAACATGCAAGAACTGAAAATAAATTTTTAAAAATATCATCAATATTATTATTTCGAGATTATCTACTGAATTAACAAAAGAAACATCAAAATCGAAGCAGTAGTTGCGAAGATACGGCATTTTTTTCTCATCACTCGCATTAGCGTCGAGCCTGATGTGTGCCTTTAGTTTAAACGCTGCACATTATTTTCATTAAAATCCGAGTTCTTAATATTCAATACAACCGGAGCTACGAATTTTCGAAAAAAAAAATGTTATTTCCGATTCTATTTCTTATAAACAAATGAAATTGGTCTTAAAATTTTTTAAAAATTCACAGCTTTTCATTGCCATAAAAAGTAGACGGATGCGACATTTCGTTGTCGAATGATAAGCGATTAAAGTTTCAGAGTTAGTTGCAAAATGCATTAAAAGAATGAATTTGCATAAACAATTGAAATTATCAATTGTACATGATAAAACGGGCCCTGTAGAAGAGATTCAGAAGGCAAAAGAATTTTTCCGGGCTCGATGGTAAGAGTTACGACTATTTTATAAAAAGACTTTTTCTTAATTGCAAATTGCATAACACGTAAACAATGATATTTAGAGAATTGGTTGTTGGAGCAATATTGTAGCCACATAAAAGAACTATCCTTTTTCATACACAATAAATCTCTATTTACATTTTTCATCAACTTATAGTTAACTAAATTTTTTGACAATTTCTTAATTAAAAATTCAATTACTAATGAACAAATTAAGTTTGAGTCAAACGGTTTACGATAATTTATATAAAATTTTCCGCTTTACAACTTTTGTATAAAACATTTTTGCCTCCGAGTCACTCGATTCCGTCAATCCACGTCTAAATGAAAAAAAACACGAATTTTTTCATTTGAGCTCCTCCCCCGTACCCAAGCGTACAGAATTGGCTGTCCCATTTTGGTTGGGATGATTTCTATCACCCGCCAGAGTATGCCTAATTTTTTTTGTAGGTGTACGAATTTTTCCCGGAAAAAAAGCTTATTTGACTCCACTATAATAGATTAGCAAACTGGAAATTCGTAAGGCCTGCTTTGGCCTTGATCAAAAGATATGGCCATATCCAGTTGAGCTACGGAAAAATAAATATTTGCAACAGGTTCAGAGAATTTTTTTTGTAGTTTGCGGAGGGATAGTTTGAGGACCACTATGTCAAAAAATAGATGGCGCTACGTACGCATTTTGTAATTCAATTGACTGAAAAAAACGGAATATTTTTATATAGATGTATGTATATAATACTTAAACTTTACTCTAAGTAGAGATACATTTTTTTAAAGGCTATAATGAGGTTGGATTTGTAAATACAATTGAATACTTTCCATCCCTGATGTTCTAAATTTAAGTATGTACTCAAATTTTCCGAATATTTCACAACTTTTAATTAATTGAATTATGAGTAAAAAATGGTTAAACCTTAATTTTTCAATTAAATACGTTTATATAAGCATAAACAAATGTTTTTCATACGAAACTCAATTTCGCTAAAAAGTGGAATCAGGCAATTTTAGCTTTCCATAGCTCAATAATTGTATATTCAGAAGAAGAACTTTCAGTCAATCCGCTATCGGCTGTGCGAGTAAATCCCTCTCTGATTACTGCTTTATAAATTCTTTATATTTCATATCATACTAAAAAAATTTAATATTTTATTCATGTAATAACATATTTGGCTATCTAAATTTTAAATAATTAGAGCACTTAAGTATTTTTATAATTTTTTTCAAACTTTAACCAAATCACTTTAAATTTATTAGATATAAATTCACAGAAAAGAATATCTTTTAAAGATCCTATACATACAAAGTATTAAGTTTCAAGGTTTCCCAAAATATTATAACTTACTTCTTGATTTAGCGATAAAAATAATTACAACTTTTTATTTTATTATTATTTTATTATTATTATTTATTTTTCATTATTCCTTTCATATTCAGTTGATGAATTTTTCAGCGTGGGTGCTTTCACAACTCAAGTATTGAGTAAAATTCAGCATTCAGATGATGTTGATGAATAATAGGTTCGACCTCGAGTTCGCGACTACAAAATACGATTCAGCAGGAAAGGAAGAAGTAGATGTTGCGGTGTCCACTCCAGCAATAAAAAAAGGGTTATTTCTACTTAATGAAAGCAGCAAGTGACGAAGAGTAACCCCGATGATATATATTTTTCATTTATGCGGCTTAGTTTTGATTATTTTAGTTTCATGTCTCTAGGTCCTCTAGAGTCTAGGAGTACTCTAGGAGCTGGGTGTATTTCCGTGTGCCGTTCTAGGTCCGTCAAAATTTTTTTTTGAATATGACGTTAAATGTTCTGCTGATTACGAAAAAGTTGGGTTACCACCCCGAAAATTGGTGTAGTTCCGAGATATTCGCGTTTTAATTATTTTTTAATTAATGCAATAATCCTCTTGCAATTTCGGTTTTTTTGAAATTTCAAACATAGCATTGGCTAGAAAACCGATATAGGAAGATAAATTCTTCATATCAGTTTTTGATTGAGTCAATTGTTCACATAAAAAATAATAATCACGTTAAAACATGAGGAAAAAGTAAATTGTGCTTATTTTGGTTAAAATATTGATTTCATAGGAAGAAGTGTCAAACGATAGTTGGACTACTCCAAGATGTGCATCTTTTTTGTGAACGAAATTTTCTGATAAACGTTATCAACATTGAGAAAACATTGATTAATAAAATACAAGAATTGAGAGCCAAAATAGAAAGATGTTTTTCTTTAAAACAAGCAATTTTATCAAAAAATTTTGAAGCTACTTCTTCTCTGGTTTTCTTCAACTTTCACGAAGGAAATTATATTCAAATGTTTATATTTACCAAGTTAATATACATTTTTGAATGCACATACTTTAACATGCAATATCTTCAGCAATTTTAAATAAAGACTGCTGAAAATTTGAGCATATAAAGTGTAAAACTTTATCAAAATATTGGCATTAGCTATTTTTAGATGAAATAATAAATACTTCTGCTGTAAACAATAATAATTAAGTCTCGTTTTCAGCTTCTAATGATCGCAGAGATTTGTAACAAAGCTGAATAATCTTCATAAACATTAAAAAATAAAATGGCCTAATTTTGAAATGTCTATCATTCGTTCTTTGTTTATTATTCGAGTTTCTCTTTTTTTGTGGAAATGTAATGGATCCTAATAGCTGTTACGAAGGATAGTTTCCCAGAAGCGGTATGGCCTGTCCATAAACCATCCCAATTTTTTTCTACGTCACTGGCGTAAGCTCGTCGGTCTTGCGATGGGCTACAGTAAGCAGGTATAGACGTTGATTTCAAAGCGGTGTCAAACAGTCATATTCTGGTTCCCAGAAGACCACGCTTTATTTGCCTCTCGTCCTACCAAGAGAGTCTGTAGATACAGAGCTATGTGTCAGACAGAGAGAGTAGTATGTATTTTGATACCATACAAGTAAGCCAGGTACAGGCTGAGAGATGCATATCAGAAAAAGTTCAAACCCTATCTGCAAGCGGTTTGGAATCGGCCACTTTCAGGTCTTTATTTTCACTAGGGTGCATTAAAAAATGTATATTAACTTGGTAAATATAAACATTTGAATATAATTCCCTTCATGAAAGTTGAAGTAAACCCGAAAAGAAGTATCTTTTATCTCTTCAAAATTTTTGATAAATTTGCTTGTTTTAAAGAAAAACAGCTTTCTATTTTGGCTCTCAATTTTTGTATTTCATTAATCGTTGTTTCCTCAATATTAATAACGTTTATCAAGAAATTTCCTTTACAAAAAAGATGCACATCTTGGAGTTGTCCAACTTTCTTTTGATACTTCTTCCTGTGGAATCAATATTTTAACCAAAATAAGCACAAACTAAAAAATAATTAGAACGCGAATATCTCGGAACCACACAATTTTTCGGGGTGGTCACCCATTCTTCTCGTAATCAGCAGAACATTTTACGTCATATTAAAAAAAAAAAATTCCACGGACCTAGAACGGCACATGGAAATACACCCAGCTCCTAGAGTACTTGTGAAAGAGTAGGAGACCGTAGCACATGACTGTGGTTGCGCGCGCAACCAATTTCTCCTTTTTTGAATCCGAAAACTTAAAGATGCACGATTGCCGGTCTGAATGCTTCGGGAAACTTCGGCGGTCTTCTACTTATATCTCGATCCCTATGTGAAAGAAATGGAAGAAATTGGCGATTTTAATGTTTCGCGCGATTCTTAATTTCTTATATGCGTCGATTTTGAGGTTATGTTTTCTCAGGTGTATAGAATATTCATGAAAAGTCTTGCGCTGATTGGGGGAGAGCCAAGCAGCCTAGTTTAATTTTTATGTTAGTTTACAGAGAATTGTTTTATGAATAGAAGCACGTTTTATTTTTTCACTGAATAAACTTGAATTTATGATCGAATTACTAAGTAACT
>JAUMHM010083212.1:0-13527 GCA_032362435.1 Melikaiella ostensackeni
TAAAAATTTTATTATTTGGTTGAAAATCAACTTTTTTGTTGAAAACTCGCCTTTTTGGCTTGATTTTTCAAATATCTGATTGATTTTTTTTCTCTTGACTGAAAATTTAACTGTTTCGATCAAAATGACTTTTTTGGTTGAATATAGCCGACTTTGATTTAAAATTGAACTGTTTTTTTGGTTGAAATATGAACTATTACATTTTTCATTGAGGATTCATCTTTTTCCGTTAAAAATTAATTTTTCCAGTTAGAAAATCAACTATCCCATTTTTGATTGAAAATTGATCTTTTCAAGTTGAAAATTCATGTATTCTGTTTAAAATTCGTCTTTTTTGGTAAAAAAATATGTTCTTGGTTGGAAATTTATCTCTTTGGTCTCAAATTTATCTATTTTGTTGAGAATTCGTCTTTTTTGGTTGAAATTTAAAATATTTAACTTTTCATTGAGAATCAAACTTTTTTGAATAGAAATTTTATTATTTGGTTGAAAATCAACTTTTTTGTTGAAAACCCCCTTTTTGGCTCGGAACTTCAACAATCTGGTTGATTTTTTTTCTGTTTTGACTGGTATTTAACTACTTTGTTGAAAAACTTTTTTTGGTTGAATTTAACTGTTTTTGATTTAAAATAAAAATAGTTTTTTGTTGAAATATCTACTATTACGTTTTTTGTTAAGAAGTCATCTTTCTTCGTTCAAAATTATTTTTTCAATTGAAAAAAAATCATGAATTTTGTTAAAAGTTCGCCTTTTTTTGGTGAAAAGTTATCTTCTTGGTTAAAAATTCATCCCTTTGCTTTCAAATTTACCTATTTTGTTGAAAATTCGTCTTGTTTGGTTGGGTTCAACTGTATTTTAAACAAATTAAAATCTTTTCTGGTTGAAATTTCAATTATTAGCTTTTTCATTGAGAATTCATGATTTTTGCTTTAAAGTTGAACTACTTTCTTAAAAATGTTTTTTTTTTGTGTTTAAGATTCATCATTTCAGTTAAAAATTCATCTTTTTCGTTGAAAAGTTAACTACTTTGTTAACATTTTTTTTGGTTAAACATTCATTTTTTTTAAATAAAAATTTAACTATTCCATTCTTGGATTGAAATTTATATTGTTTAGTTAAAGATTCAATTATTTGGTTGGAATTTCTCTTTGTTATTTGAAATTTCATGTATTTTGTTCAAAATTCAACACCTACTAAAAATTTTTTGTTGGTCTTAGAATATTGTGCATATTATAGAAGTAGATGTCGTAACTAGGTAAATCCGAAGAAACACTTTTAGAAAGAAATAATTAATTTTCAGCGCCGAGGAGACTTATAGCCCAAACAAGGAAAGCTGAAATGTTATAATGTTCGTCATGACAAACCTACGACTTTCATTAGAAAGTGTAACAACTATCACTTGAAAGTTATGAAAAAAGTTTTGTAAAAATTAAATTTGGATATATATTTCTAAAATATACAAGTAACTAAAAAAGTAACGATAGTTACTTTATTGGGAAATGCAACAAAGAAAATGTTACATTTTGAAGCGGTAACGATAACGACAACCAGTTACTTTTTTTGTGATGTAACGGTAACTATAAATAGTTTCTTTCAAAATGTAACTTACAACTTTCTTTCCCTCTTGTCAAATAATGTTTTTTCTGCACCACATTCTTTGAGAGCTCACTTATTACTGACTTTGTCCATAACCGTTTTACTGCACATATTTCGCAAGAACTGCATGCCAAACGCATTCATTTTACTCCTACACTTATTTTTCATACGTCTAGGTCTAGCTACCATGCAGCAAAGTGCGTGCAAGCACAGGATTATAAATTGCAATTTCAACTTTATTCATTTAGTAGTTCGGTTTATACTTTCAACAATGAATAATACAAATAATAATAAAGCCTTGGATAGGATTGACATTTCTGTTGACGAAACGCATGTCTTCTGCAAAGTTTCAGGCGATGAATGAAGATTGTGTGCTTGGAATGCTAGAGGTATAAATGGTCTTAAGGAAAAGGAGTTGGATACAATGCGCGTGAAAAAGCTAGATATTTTATGGGTACAGGAAACAAAGAAGAAGGGATGTAAGGTAAGAAAGATAGGGAACTGACACGAACTTTGGTCAGGAGTGAATAATGAATCATATGGTAGCCAAGAAGTTGGTCTGATTATGAATGACAGAGCAAAACAACATGTCAAAAAGTATGAATGTATATCTCCTGATTACTATGAGTTAGAATGAATATGGGAATCATAAGGCTATTCATTATAGCGTGCTACGCTTCAGTCGATGGTAACAGTAAGGATGTAAGATATTATAGGTACTTGTGATCCTGGTGAAAGAATGATTCTACTCGGGGATATGAATCGCTGGGCTGGTGTGCAACGCGAAGGTACCGACAGGGTACTGGATCATTTTGGAGACACAAAAACGAACGGTAACGGGAACAAATTGATTAGCTTATGCATAGAAAAAGGCTTGTTCATCACGAATACTTGGTTCAGACATAAAATGATCCACACGTATACTTGGTGCGGAGGCGAAAGCCATAGTATGATTGACTTTGTTGTAACGGATGAGAGATTGAGAGGGCTTGTAAGGGATTCAAGGGTTATGAGAGGTTCTGTATGCGGAACGGATCACTACCTCTTAGTTTTAAAAACGAACCTAGGTCAAGGGTGGAGGAGAAAAAGAATCAATAATAAGTCGCAGCAGGCGCAAGCCCCAAAGAATAAGTCACTAACAAATTTTTCCGAAAACAGAACATATCAACTATATAGTATTGTGCTCCGCTAGAGTGTCGTTTTTCATTTACAAATACATAGAGATACGGCACTCTAGCGAAGCATAATATAGTTGACGCTGTCTGTTTTCGGAAAATTTTCTTAGTGACTTATTCTTCGGGACAGTCGATTTGTTGATCTGGAAAAAGTTTTCGATAAGGTGAGTAGATCTAAACTTTTGGAAGTCCTGAAAGAGTATGGAGTGATTTTGGCTTCTAATAGCAATAAAAACAATATATAATGGTAGTAAAGCGAGTGTAAGAGTAAATGGAAAACTGAGAGATTGGTTTGATATTAAGGAGGGCCTTAGGCAAGGTTGCGTTATGTCCTCCTGGATATTCGATTTATACATTGGAAAATGTCTAAGAATGGCTCTCTTAGACGAAGGAGGTGTTGTTCTCGAGACAGTGAATGTACGTGGACTGGCATTTACAGATGATAAGACTGTTACGGCAGAATCAGTCGACAATTTGCAAAGAATGATGAGCAAACTGGGTACCAGAATGAAGAGTATGAGTCTTAAGATTGACATGAATAAAACGAAAATTGTGTTTGAAAGAAGGGGTGAGGAAACAGTACGCAACATTGCCTTAAACGAGGAGTAATTGGCATTTTATCCCCCCGCGTTCGCCACACTTCGGCGTACTCTTGGAGGCCGCGGTAAAGTCATTTAAGCACCACTGGGTTCGCATTATCGGTGATAAGCTCTTAACGTATGAAGAGTTTACAATGCTCGCAGCTGAGATAGAGGGTATCCTAAATTCTCGCCCCTTGAATCCTGTACCCTCAGATAGCAACGACTTAGCCGCTCTCACTCCCGGTCACTTTCTTATATGTGAGGTGACTCTCTAACGGGCACGCCAGAACATGATCTGAAGGACATGCCGTTCGGGCGACTTTCGTCTTGGCAGCAAGTCCAACAGATGAAGCAGCACTTTTGGACTCGGTGGAATAAAGAATATCTCCACGAGTTAACTGTCCGCAAAAAGTGGCATAAGGGTTCCACTACTGACATTCAGATCGGAAAACTTGTAACAATTCGAGATGATAATTTACCTCCCATGCGATGGACACTTGGCCGCATGGTAGCCACGCATCCGGGAGAAGATGGGGTCATCCGTGTAGTAACCCTTAAAACTTCAAATGGCGAGTACAAACGCAGCGTAAAATGTTTGTCTCCCTTGTCGATTGATACCGATTAATCCTATCGATTACTCAAACCTAGAATTGATTTACTCTCTGTTTGTTATCTCTAGCATGTATTCTATCTCGATTTTATGTCTGTGAATTATTATTCGTATATTATGTATGTAATGTTCTATCAATTATCTATCGCTATTATTATTTAGAATTTATTACTACCGTCATCAGTTCCTGAATATCTTTTGAACAAGACAGTTCAAGGGGGCCAACGTATGTTGAGACCCAAGTTTAATGAATTATGAGTTTCGAACATCTGCTTCGAAACGTGCCACTCTTCATTTTCTAAGAATATTGTTTATAGCTCAATTCATATCTTAAGCCTTCAAACAGTTTCAGTTTGTACATTTTCCCAAAACCGAAATAGCCTCTCGAAATCCGTGTAAAATTTATAAGTTTATGGTTTTATCTTTTTATCATAATGTCATTGCATCGTATTTTCGAACCTTCGACTTCCACATCTTGTCCCTGGAAAGCCATCCCTCCCAATCTGGCTGCTATTCCTTCCACCTTAAGGGCGACTCTTCGAGATCCTTCAAAATCCTCACTGTGTTTGAGTCGATCTTAGACAATCTATCGGTCAAGAACTATTCGAAGCGAAACCGGTAGTTTCTTGATATCTTTAATCTTTAATCTATGTTTCTTCACATTCTTGTTTATTTTGTTGAATATATTATGATTTTACCTAATCAATTGTATTTAATTCATTATCAACCTTGCTCATCAACAACAATAATTTCGAATCTCTTGCTTTTAACCGATCAAGAGATCTGATCAGTTCCTCAGAATAACACGAAAATTCCTGAGTCAGCAATTCGGTCAGCATCGTCAACAACATATATTCATGATTTTTATTTAAAATAACACAATATCTTAAAGATGTGAAATTTAAAACTATTTAGGATACAAACTTTAGAAAAATCTTTTCTCCTATAAAGAAGAGCCTACTTCAGGAAGCGATAAATTTGAATATGTAGCAGCTATAGAACATTACTTTTTTAGTCCTACAGAGAATTGAATCTACTTTAACTTATTATGTGTACATTTTAACGTAATAATTATCTTTTTTTTATTGATTACCAAAATTGAGATACTTCAAAAAAAATCTGAAATGTACATCAAATTTTCATTTAAAATTCGCTTCTTAAGCCTCCCGTGTAAAAATATTTCGCCTTGGATTTCGTCTTGATGATGGGCAATTAAGACATATCCAAGACTTGTTCAAGAAGTCTGGGAAGTCTGGCTTATGAGACGGAGCCAGACTTTATTTATCTCTTGAACCAGGAAAAACCTGCCCTGACGAAAAAGGTCTTCCTTATACCGCCATAAAAGCTAAACCTTATTTATGTTTAAACAATTTTGTAAGTTTATTATACAATATGCATATTGGATGAATCCATTTTATTTCATTTATTGTAAGTATTACACTTGTTTGGCGAAAATTCCGAAAATGTTTTCCGTTTTTCCGTATTCCTTATGACTTAGGAAATCCTTATAGAAAACTACAATATTAATCTTTTTGAAGCAAATTTTAGATGCCTATAGTCGTGAGGACCCACAAATTCTGATTTTTTCACTTTTAAATAGCTATTTTAAAAATTGAACAAAAAATTAATTAAAAAATTTATGTTCATATTACCTGGTCCCTTTTTTATTGTCCTTTGGCCAAGACATAACAGAAATCTTCATGTCTTGAGACAAGTTCCGTTCGTCTTGCTGAATGCACCCCACTGAGAGCTATTACCATAAACTCAAGACAAAATTTGATGTCTATAGTAAGTCTGGCTTATGAGACGGACCCAGACATCAATGTCTTGGAGACGAAATGGAACGTCTTGGAGACAAAACCAAGACGAAATATTTTTACACGGGTATATATCTTATTTTTCATTTACATGCTAATTCTTTATCTATTATAAATAAATAAAACTATTGGATGTGATTTAATTGGCATTATTTAAATCTTTCAAATTGCTATAGTACATATATTTAAATAAATAATAGCTACCATTTAAATATCTAAGTTTGGTAATTTTTTAATTACACACATGAGATTAGCGGTTGTAAGTTCTTTTCACTGCTTTAGTCTTTAAGCTTGAGAAATATTTCTGTGCATAAGAACTTCCACACTTTACTAGTAAAATGATTCATGTCGAAGGAATTCCTAACTTAAGTAATGTGATACCTCCTGTATATAAGAATTACGCAACACAAATGGTGGACTCGGATAATCGCATTATTTTATGCCAATCTCTTTCTCATTTATATTATGATAATTATTTTGTAATTTATCTGCCTCATTATAGATTTTTTCAAATCTAGTATGGATATGAACCCTTTTTTTTAGTATGGAATAGAACCATGTCGGTAAATGTCGGTAACAGAAATCTTGGAAAAAAATAAAGTTGAATCAAATTTTCTGAAATACATTCATATTCTTTATTCATAATCTACAGAAATAATATAAATACAGTATCATTTATTCAACCTTATTTTACAGTTTTGTTTCACAATAATCAATGATCAGAGATTTCATGTTTGTTTTAATGAATATTCAGTTTTACAGAAGCGTGAACATTTGTCACACAGCCATGAAGACAGATGACGTTTTCCATTTTGTGAACTTGCCAAACGCTGCAAATTTCGAATCCATGCAAAATGACAGATTGTATTATTATCTTTTATGTCTTGATTATTATTACTATTAAAATCATCATCATTTTTTCACGCAGTTGAAAACATCATTTGATTCTGGGACACATAAGACACTATGAAATTGATATAAAACTAACAGGCAGAGATTTTTTTTCATTTTTCACTTTTTCACAAACTCAATAGCATTATAGGTTCCTCCAAGATACTTCAAGACAAATTCATTATCAAAGTACATTTCTTTCAGTAAACTAAGTCGTTTACCGTCATGGTTAAATATTTCTACCATTCTCTGAGGTAAAAAAACGGAAAATTCATTTTCTATATTCACAGTAATTCTTGCATCATATCTTATGTAAACCTTTTTTGTATTATTAATAGCATATATTTTATTCGACTCCAACTCTTTTAATTTCTTCGTTGCAATAAAATCTGTCGCATTTCCGATTTTGTTGAGTTTTTCGAAGTTCATTTTTAGTTAAATTTAGTTTCTTGAAATTTCTTGATAATTCTTGAAAGTCAATTCGTTCATGAATTAACTGTTTCAACGTTTTGAATGATATTCAGAAATGCACTTAATCGCATTCGTAGATTCTGCTGCTTTCGTTCACAGTTCAACATCCCATGTTTTCTAGCAGAAGACAGAGAGATCAATTCTCAAACTATCAAGCCTCTAGTTGTTATTACTTAAAAACATAAATGGGCTATCACTAAATGAGCAATACCAAAACGTTAAAGCAACGTTTAATTCTGGAATGCTTACACAAGATGATGTCATCACTTCGTTTGTTGACAAAGTTCAAAATAGGACCGTTAAAGAATTTTTTATTAAAAATATCAAAGCGATGATCTCATATGAGGAATGAAATAGGTTTGAAATGTTTAAACCACGCATCCGGTATCGCGATTTCTTTTCTCATGACACCTAATAAACAATATATGATCATGGCACATTCAGATGAAAGGTCAGTGACGTCAGGACTTTCATTTGTTAGAATATTTAACACCTTCGGTAATGTCTGTAAGTACGAATTGTTGTCCAGCTCCAACCTATCGTATGTATAACCATATAAGTTTAGAATTATAGTAAAGCCGGCCTGCCGCGTTGCCGAATTACGTCATTCATTTACGATGTTCATACGTACTTTAAACATTCCATAGGTATGAAGATGGGCACGGACATGAACCCTTTAAAAAATTACTTTGTTAAAATTTGAAAATTTCTGCGAAATTGAGGATTTATTGTTAACACATCACACTCATAACCGGTCACGTCTATCTAACTAAAAGCTTCTATAATTCACTCTCAGGGATCGTTCATACATTACGTAACGCATTTTTCTTTTGTTTGAACAAAGAAGAGAATAAAATTCCCGTGAAATTAAAAAGGACACAACGATATAAACAAAAGAAAAACGTGTTACGTAATATGTGAACGATCCCTAATACATGTACTAACACGCGAATGTTCAGGTCGAGATTTCCCACGTACATGCACTAACACGTAAATATCCGGAACGTTCCCTGCCTATCTACTGTGTGGGATGTTTTTTATTATGTGCACGTAGAAAAATTTAATGATAAATCTTTTGCCTGATGCGAAATCTTAGTATGCAACTGATGTAATCTGCGAAAAATTCAATGTAATGGCTATTTAACTAGTCGCACAATAATTAATCACCAATATAAGTTTCAAAATTTTTTCAATATAATAAAGCGATAATTCTTAACATATTTTCTAAATCGAAAATATTCTGAGAATACTGTGTGTTTCTTTCGGAAAGGACTGTAAATGAGCAATACTGGAAGGGGTAAAGAAATAATGAAACTCCATGCCAGGAAAGTACTCACTTTATTGACAAGAGAGTCACAGACGCGAGGTGCGAGAAACGAACAAGTGTACGTGAAAAGAGATGATGAAAAAGAGGAGAGAAGAAATATAGGAAGCAGAATATAACTATATGTATAGTACTTCTATATCTGGCGAACGTTGCTGTCTATTGATTCCCGACTGAGTGTAAAGTACTACTATTCCAGACGACGCCAAGACGCGTCGACTCGCCAGAATAAATTTTCGATCACTCTGGGAAGAAAAGAAGGGCATTAGATAAAAAAGAGCGGACATGAAATACACAAACGTAGTAAGACAAGGATAAGGTTGAAATGAGAAGAGCGATAGTCATTTATTGCATTAAAGGGATTGCAGGATCATACAAGTGAAAAACAAAATAGATTTCCATTTATAAGAGGTTTCCGGAGAGCCCCACAGTGAGGCAGAATCTAGGTAAAACTGGCCAAAATAATCTTAAATTTCTGTTGCAATAGTTGAAATCTGTAATTCAAAAATGATTAAAAAATAAGTTTCATGCAGATCGGATAATTTTTTGCCACACTTTCTAGGCTTCCCTTCCGCCCTGGATACAAAAGAGTCAGCACGCATGCATCCGTTTAGTGTTATATTACTTACATCGTAAATTTAAAATAAGAGTAAACATTTGCACATGTAGGTTGTGACAGACTTTTTAGGCTACAAATCTCAGATTATTTTTTTTGTTTACGGGTGGAGCCCTGTACTACCGTGCAAATGAAGAAAACTGGAAACTACATATTTTATGGAATTTGAGATAGTAATACTTTTACGATCGTAAAAACTCTCTCTTTCATGCTTTATATGATTGATAATGAAATAAGGGTAATAAGGGTTTGTTAAATAATTTTTTTTCGCCTTCATCTGCAAAATTTTTGACCGTGCAAAATAAAAAACTTGTAACTGGAAATACAGAAAAAAACGCCCGTATCTACATGAACTTGTGCAGTTGATCTGACATACACTAGAACTCTGATATAGTCCCATCCAGTTTAAACCTTCCTAGAACTGTTGGCCGACTGCTGGCCTTCACAATTTCTCAGCTCGCGGGGCGAGAGACGGTGTTCAAAGAAGCGTGAAACACCAGCAGCGTATATATAAAGGCGCAGTGCGCGTGTACTGAGGTTCGAACTTATGTTCGGAGATTGCGTAATATTAGGAAATGATTCACACGTGCCTGACTGTTTACGTTTCGAAGGTACTGCTTTAGTCCCAAGGCCAGTGTGAAGCAACTCCCGAAACTGTCCTTATATTACTACGTCACGTAGAAAATTCACTTCTTGAAATTCTTAATCAAATTTATTTTCTTATTTATTAACATTTATATTGTAGGGGAGAGTGGCCATCAGTGGGTCGGGTAAATTTTAAAGTCGTAATTACATTCAAATTCGGTGAAGTTCACAGACTTACATTCTTCAATATAAAGAATATACACTCAAAAACGTAATACAAATATAAAAAGCAGGATTTCCTATCGTTGATTATATAAATTAAAAGTTTTCCTGACACAAGAAATTGTTCTAATTTCTAACGTCACCTGACATCAGTGAGTCAAGCTTTTTAAAACACTGCTTAATAGTTGCAGAACAACATTTTCTTTTGTATCTTGTTAACAAAGTTGTTTTTACGGAATTGTAGACCGAAATTTACAGAATAGTGGATTTATGTAATAATAATATAAAATACTGAATTTCATGCCCAGGTCACGTTTTCTGAATGATGAAAAACTAGAAGATGTTGGTACTTAGCTCCTCAACTGATATAACCATATTCATAATGACGCGCGGATTTCAAAAATTGATTTTACTCTTGCTTAGTTGCAATATAATAAATGAAATTTAATATTAACAATAATCTATAAACCATGCAAATTAAATCACGAAGGAAAAATTTCGTAATTAGAAAAACTTTGTTTTTCAATGTATTTTTTGAACATGTATTAGATTCATAAAAAGTGATAGCATATGCACAACCTCATTTTTGGAATTCCAAACTTTTACCGTCTATATTTGTTCGATATTGGTGAATAAATTAAATACCAAAACTGTAGTATATAATATATGATATGAAAAAATGGAATTGTTTACTTACGTGATAATTTTATCATTAGTTATAATACATATTTCCACTGTTCCCAACTATGATGTTTATTGGTAACAAAAAATATCAATTTTCATCAGAAGCGTTCAAATATCCGATGATTTTGCTTCACCGGGGATGCCAATCTGAATCAGGTTAATGTACAGTGTAATACGTACAAAGCAGTTTACATTAAAAAATTTTCAGAGCTCCTATTTTTGAAGTGATCCTTAAATTTGTTTTCGATTTCAAGTAAGGAAGGAAATTAATTTACGTAAGGCTCTATTGGCCTTAAGGAACACACTCTTATCATGATACTCGTGCTTCGCGCTGCCTTTTCTGCATGCACTGAGCGAAAAAATTTTGTAATCGTAAAAAACAGTTTTGCATGACAATGCCGGGTCAATTGGCTCGTATATAATGATCCGTTTGGATAGTAAGATTCCAGTACAAGATATAGTCTGCCTTTCCTAAAACGGGTACAGGAATGTATCTATAGAATGGCATCCATTCCGTTAGGAGTCCTAGGTTTAGGGCAAGTTGTTGATGTATAATGCCCGCTATATCATTATGTCTGTGCGTATACTCTCTCTGAGCCACGACGCGACAACCTTCAATAAAGTGCTTGATGGATTCGTTGATATCTCCAGACAATCGACACCTACCAATCACGTCTTGATGTAACACATGTCTGCGATAGTATCTAGTACTGACAACCCTGTCCTGAATCGCTATCATAAATCCCCCCGTTTCCGTAAACAGAACACCTTTTTTCAACCAAATATTGGATGCCTCTTTGTCCACTTCATGTTGATCTAACGTTATGGGGTGCTCACCGGTGGACAGCTTTTTGTCTTCATTGCGTTTCTAAATGCTCTATGGTTCCTGCCGTGATATTTAAGGCTTCCTCTGAGGACAAGTTCAAGGACGTGTAATCGACATCTGCTTCGCAGGTGGTGTTGTAAAGCACAACATCTCACTCGCTGTTAAAATAGTGTTGTAACTGTATAACTTGTGACATACACAGTTTCTTGACATCAACAGCATCTCGACCCCCTTTATGTCGTGAATGAACTACCCTTTCGATTGTCGAATTGCTGTGGTGCACTTGGTGCTTAGTCATTTCAACGCGGATGGTTCTGTTTATTCTCTCAAGGTCGGTATTCGACCATTTGATGAGCTCAAAAGAGTACATCAGGATAGGGATGGCATAGGTTAGGTCAAAAGTGGGTCAGTTGACGACCATCCTCGTTATCATGTACTCCGAACCTACGAGACATACTATTTAGTATTTTGCTCAATGGATTCATCGTTAAAAAGAACCATAATGCACTTAAGGAGTCTTGTAGAAAGATACCCGTTGTAATGCAGTTTAATCTAGTTATCCTTGGTTGACCATGATCAAAATACTTGATTCTTGTTTCCCGAAATATCATCGGGCGACGTTAGAAGTCGATGATACGTGGGCAGATCTTGTAAACTCATGAAACTTCGAGCAAATGGTCGTATGGTACCGAAGGGAACTCTTGCTTGTAGTCTATGTAAGCCATGTGCAACTTTTTTGATGTTTTCTAGCTTGTGTCAGGGCATCAGCCTCTATCGTGATTAGATTTTTACTGCTCCGCGAGTTTTTGCAACATCCTTTTTGTTCTTCTGTTAGGATGTTATTCTTGTCGCAATGAGAGTAAAGCTGATCTGCAATTACAGCTGTAAGGTACTTATAAATCGTTGGAAGGCAGGCTATTGGTCGGAATTTAGATGGATTTTGAGCGTCTGGTTCTTTAGGCAACATATACGTGGCACCTTTGAACATAAAGACTAGCGACAGATCTGACTGTTCGAAGATCTTTTGGAAATACCTTGCCAACCCAGGATGCACACTGTTACTACTACTTCCTACTACTTCCACTTTGATGATAGCTATTTCAATTGCTGAAAGCAAACATCTGAAAGCAAATAACATCATAATAAGCATAAAATCTCTATTCATATCGTACGGCCATTTTAATCGCCTTTTTGGTTGCTGAATCTCTGCTACTGTCTCTGGTTGAATTAGGCTATCTGCCTCTGGAGGAGGTGGTGGCACTGGATCATCATCAGGTTGCGCAGGAACATCAATAGCACGATGATGTTGTATTGCCCCACCTGGTGCCGCTTGATCTTGTGATGCAGCTTCCTCTAACTGATGTTCATTATCGACGTTTTCCCCCGCCAACTCAACCTGTCAATATTCTCCATTGTTCGGTCTTCTAAGATAAGCAGGTTATTTCTGATGTCCTTAACCTTAGTGATAAGACCTCTTACTGCAACTCTCTGTGGCCTTTTTCGCGTTTAGTTTCAAACTACGCGCTTTCATAATGGAGACGCATCAATTCTTCTATCATGGTTGGATTTCAGTTGGGGCTCTCCCACGGTATTCCTGTTGAGGTGGTTGACTGCAAATCGCTAACGCTAGCCAAAGCATCCCCATCAGGCACAGTTGATGTTCCACTGTTTGCCGTTTGTCACAGATGTTCTTGCTGGCCAGACTGTTGATCGATGAGATCTGCCTGACTATTACGCAACTCACCATCACCACCGTCCCGCATACTGTGGCCCCCAGCGGTGCTCCAGAGCGCTCCGACGATCCTCGGGAAGCGACCATCGTTTCAATATATTTTTGAAACTTTTCATTATTTGTGGGTTTTGGTGTTTCTCTTAGTCCCTTTCCACTCCGTTCTCGTCTGCTTGATATGGGAAACCCTGTCAGTAGCAATGCTACCGCCAATATAGCCGTCAGAGTGATGAGAGGAAAGGTCAAGCCCTACCGCGTCGCCAACGCGAGAACACCTTTGGTAGAGTTATTATTATTATTATTATCATTATTATTATTATGGCCCAGCTTCCACCCACATGTACTCATGACCCGGTACTTCGCTACTAAACACGGTCGCGAAATACGGCAAGTGCTCAGT
>JAUMHM010083213.1:0-13525 GCA_032362435.1 Melikaiella ostensackeni
GTCTAGTTGTAACAAAATGAAAACGCGCGCGCGAGTTACAACATTTTGTCATGCAGCGTTCGAGTTGCAATAGAATTCAACAAGCGCCACGAGATACGACAAAGCAGCTCGGGACCGTCGATTTATCTTTAAACCAAAAAAAAATCAATAGGGGGGAATGAAAAAATTGAACAATTTTTATATATTTTACCGAAGAACTCAAAATTTTAAAAATTGTATAAAAATGTCGCTAAATCAGCCAAATTAACAACCCAAAATTAACTTATGAATTCTCAATATGTGTACTACATTTTTTTTCAGCGAATTTCCGAAAAGTTCAAGGGTTCTCTAAAGAACTTTAGACAATAAATGAAATTAAATTGAATTTGAAGGGATTGCTAGCAATTTAAAAGTAAATATGTGAAGGAATTATAAGGTATTTCAAGGATCTTCACAAAACTTTAAGGATTTTATTGAATCTCCAAGGATTTTAAGGGATCTCTAGGGGTTTGAACCTTTTTTTAAAGAGCTTTAATGAATAAGTGTAATTTAATTCATATTCATAGAATTTCAAATGATTTATTGTTATTCTGATATACTTCTACGATTTCCAAACATTTCAAATGATTTTAAGGGATTCCAAAGGATTTCAAGAGATTTCACAAATTTCAACTGATCTTAAAGAATTTCGTAAGATTTCAAAGATTTCAAGGGATTTCGAATGATTTCTACTCATTTTTATAAATTTTTATGATTTCCAAAGATTCAAGGGATTCTGAGGGATTTCAACGTATTTCTAGAGAACTTTAGGGAATAAATTGAATTTTGATTCGAAGGATTTCTACAGATTTCAACAACTCCAAGGTACATAAAGGAATGAAAAAAATGTCAAGAGATTCGTAATGTATTTTGAAATATTCCAATAATTTCCTAGAGATTTAAAAAATGTTAAGGGATGTCAAAGAATTCTGTAGGATTTCCAAAGATTTGAAGGAATTCAGAAGAATTTCACAAGATTTAAGGGATTTTATGGGACCTCTGAGTATTTCAAAGATTTTAGGGATTTCTACAAACTTCAAGAGATTTCTAGAGAATCTTGGGGAATAAATTTCATTCAATCAAGGGAATTTAAGTGATTTCTACAATTTCTAGCTTTTTTGAAGCTTTCCAAGTAAAAAGAAGGGGCCAAAGGATTTCAAGGTGTCTCCACGGATTTTAACAGATTTTAGAGAGCTTGATAGATTTAAAAATATTTCCAAATGTATCATCAGATTTCAAAATACTCCAAGGAATTTTCGTGGATTTGAATGAAATTTCAACCGATTCTAAAAATATCGAGGGAATTCGCAGAGTTTCTATGTGTGAAGTTCATTTGTGCGAAACCGCTATTTTTGTGTACTTTCATATGAGATTATGAGTGTTCTAAAATAAATCATTCCTTTGTAGTTTCTTCACTTTTATTACTATATAATGATTTTCTATAATTTTCTGACAGACATGGTCTGATAACCTTCTCCGAACGACTGTCGTCAACTAGTCAGCTGTCATGTGGTGTGCAGGCAGCGCCATGGCGCGGCGAAAGTAGTCCCTTGCACGCTAGAGGGACCGACAGTTCAATTCATTAATTTAGTGTGACGTCACACAAGTCGGTAAAATCGATTTCCTCGTGCTTGTTACCCCATGCTAGTCGGCAGAATAATATTGCTGACATGGACAATTACGGAGAAAAATATTTTTTATCGCGTAGGTATTGAGAATTTCGTCGTCGTGATTTTTTCCCAAGTGTAGAAATTATTTTCACATTTTCATATTAATTTATTGTCGATCGACGACTATTAGATCAAATGAAAAACATTATAGTGTCTTAAATATGAGGTTAGTTGCCCTGGATATTCAGTCACTCTAACCACAAATTTTAGCCATTATAATATTTTTCGTTTTGATCTAGTAGTCGTTGATCGACGATACTTTATTATAAAATTCTAAACATGATTTCTACACTTGAGGAAAAATCACGACGACGGAATTTTCACTACTTACACGCTAAAAAATATTTTTCTCCGTAATTGCCTATGTCAGCAATGCTACAGTCTGCCGACCATGGAGCAACGAGTACGAAGAAACTGATTTTACTGACACGGCGTGACGTCACATTAAAATACTCAATTATGAGTCCATAATACTCTTATGGGAATTATGGGTCCGTCATCATACTCCGCACATGCGCATTCTCTGTCGCCCGCGTACGATTATGGTTGCGTCAACATAACCTCAAACTTCAAAGTGATAAACGTGTAAATCATACCTTTTTGACATAAAATATCGCGTGCACCAAGGAAGCAAACGTAGTTTTTTCACATCTATTTTTATTTCTTCTTACAGAACTAAGTTCGCAGGCTGGCCGCGGCAACGTTCCTTTTGCACCTGGTTATTTTTCTATCAGAGGTCCTCCTGAACCCAGATATCCTCCGGGAACTCCTTCTTCTCTGCGTCAGCCGTTAGCAAAGTACCCTTACAAATTTCCTAAGAAGTTTGAGGTATTGCTATTGGATGAGAAATTTCGACCACCAGCGGCTCGACACGTACCAGTAGACTACGAAGTGGATGTACAAGCAAACCAGGACGGTGACATCTTTCGAGTTTATCATGGTACTGATTTACTTTGTATGATAAAGGATCCAGATGACGAGAAATATATGACAGTGAATATGATAACTGAAAAAGCTAGATACCTTGATAAAGATGAATTACACTTCTTGCCGGATCGAATTCTCGAATAGTAGGGTTGTGCAAGTAAAATTCCTGAGGTAAATTACAAGGTCTCTTACAGTAATCTACTTGATATTTTACCACATAAGTTTATTATATGATGTAAATTACCTCAGCATAGCTTCACTTTCGCAAAACAACATTTCATTCATTTTACCGGGACGTCAAGTCCCGTCAGCAAAGTCACTTTCCAACAGGGGCTTATCGTTCGCGGGTAAGCATACGTTGCAGGAATAATAAATTCACAGAAGGTCGCGCTCGTACATATAATTATGACACCTATTATTTATACACATTTTTAAATACAAAACTTTGTTTATTTAACCTAGTAACAAAATAACATTGATGAATCGATGAAATGCTTAATATTAAAAAATAGATACTTAAATATTGCAGAAATGATTTTTACATGTACATCAGGCCGCAAATGTGAAAATAAATAAAACGTAAGACACACAAATAAGTTGTATTTAGTGAATCCCTCAGAACTCTAAAATATTTTGTGAAGTTTGGTAGCAGAAAGTACAATTTTATTTTTCAGTAGCAAAAATAATATCCTTGATGTTTCACTTATTAATTTTCATATTGTAAACATATCTTAATTTTTGGGTGCAGTTCCGAATAGCCCTTACCTCCGCTTTTTTTGAAGCCCCGTATAATTATGTATTTTGACGCGTTGATTATGAAAATCATAGTGAAAATGAGCGCAAATTTGATTTTCATGGTGAAAGCCATTAAACCCCCATAAAAATCATGGTTTTCACTTTTATCTCGAGAATCATTAAAAATTTGAAAAAAGAATTTCTACAAAAGTTGTAAACTTAGTCAGAATACACATTTAATGTCTTATCCATTTTTTTGACGAGTGGAAGTTTTCGAGATATTTGATGATAAAGATGAAAATTTCATGCCTAGCCCCTGCCGAAAACGTATGTATTTTTTTACCTTCGATTCTTTTGAAACTCCACATACGCACGTATTTTGACGCGCGGATTACGAAAATGGCAGTGCGAATTGGCGTAAATTTGATTTTCATGACGAAAATAATAGAAAACCCATGAAAGTCATGGTTTTTCGAATTTATCTCGGTAAATACAAAAAATTTCAGAACATTTTTCACACAAAAGTTATAGATACATTTTTAAAATATACATTCTTTATTCGCAATAATTTTCCCTTAGGAGTAATAGTCTAGCCACAGAAGTAGTGTTGTTCGAACCCCTACCCCTTTCTGAAGTCTAGTGGGTAGACGTAAATAAAATTAAGTAAAAAAATATATAACTGCAGTGATTGGTCACAGAAATACTTACGTTTTCGGCAGGGACTAGGTATGAAATTTTTATAATTATCATCAAATATCTCGAAAACTTTCACTCGTACGAAAAAATTGGATGAGACATAAAATATGTATTTTGACTATGTCTACAACTTTTGTGAGAAATTTTTTCTTAAATTTTCAATGGTCCTTGAGATAAACGTGAAAAACCACGATTTTCATGGGGTTTTAATGGCTTTTACCATAAAAATCAAATTTGCGCCAATTTTCGCTAGGAATTGCGTAAGAAGCGCGTCAAAATACATGAGTATACAGAGTTTCGAAAAAATCGGAGGTAAGGGCTATTCGGAACTTTATTCTTCAAGGGGTCCTTCTTGAGATATAAAAATCTGGAATACAGATCAGTGGACAAACCCGGCTTTTTTTAACAAAAGTCGCGTTTGCGTGGACGAACAAATTCCATTGCATTGTAGAGGAAAATGTCCAGCAGGGAAAAGGAAGTGGACAATATTATGAAAAAACTAAAAAAAACTTCTATCTCTAATAGGTTCTAAAAGTGTTCTGACGATGAGTGAAAGTAGACTCGATTTGCAGTAATTCCAAGAAAGGAACAATGCCCTACCTCTAATAGGTCATGAGTTATGACCTCTCAAAGTCGACCAATTTGCCTCTTTTTAGGAGCAAGAAAAATTGAGTTACGTTTTTTTAAAATAAATCTTTCCAGGTTTACTCTACGTTGATGATGCCAGAAGATGAACTTCAGTGCATGGACATCTGCGTAAATCTAAAAAAAAGTCTTCTAGATGCATTGTTTCGGGATTTGTGAGGTTTCGAGGATTCAATTTTTTTTTCATTTTTGACTGAAAACTGAAAACTTGTGTAACTCAGAAATTTTAATGGCTCAGATAAAGTGAAAAAATTTGAAAAGTTTTGAAATTTTCGCAGAATCTCTGCGTTTTGTCCTATCGTTTTTCAGTTACTGATCAGAAGCCTAAGAAAAGTTCAGCCGCTAAGGTAAAATATGTGGCAGTTTCGATACCTTATGGGCTTTACGTGCATGCTGATTTCAATTTCACTAGTCAACCTCTTTCTAATTGCACAGACCGTTAGATAGCACTTCATTGAATCTATATTCACAATATGAAAAGATTCCTAATAGAAAAACAGATTTTATATATTCATAATTCCTTAACAAATTTCCTCTCAGTATTCTTAAAATCATGATTATTATTAACAAATGTAATAATATGTTATTATTGAGGGCGGAAACTTTACAGCAAGGTCAATTGCTTTTCACTCATGCACACAAAAAAGTAATTAAAATGAAAAGGTCTATTATTTCAGTAAAATAAATTAAGGGTAGCATGCCATAAGAGCATAAATGGATTTGCATTTAGGCCCATGAGCGCATGAGCAGTCGCATCGAGCTGAATAACTGATTACGGCTGACAAAGGGCCTAGGGGGGTAAGCATGCAAAAGTTACCCCCGCACGTATCAAGTTCATATTATCACCATAGATGGGCATCCATGTGACATAAAATTTCTTCAAAGGATAACCTAAAAATTTTATTTTCAGGAGAGTTATGGCGGGGGGAAAGTAAAATAAAAGAAGCCATTTTTCTCGAAAACGACCAAACCGATTTTGATGATCGAAATATATGTTATAGTCACCCATACGACTAGTTAGAAAAAAATTGAATTTTTTAATTAAAAAGTAGGGGTAAAAAAATGTTTAAAAATTTCCAACATTTTTTTGAGGTTATATTTTAGGGATAGACCTCTGATTTTTCAAGGGAAAAGTTCTTGTATTGTCTACTTCAACATATATTTTACCCGAATTTTTTATAGGGGTACTTCATGTCTCAAAAAAAAATCTGACGCGGGGCGCCGTGCGTGTATAGCGTATAGCGCATAACAGTACCTAAAGGTCTGGAACATCACAAATCGATATAAATTGTATCTACTGATTTTGATATTTCATTGAATATTTTAATCAGAATTGCCTGCAGTTAGCCTATAAAAATTAGTTTCCGGAGTCCACCACGAGGAGGTTACAATACGTTTTTGAACTCCATTCGGGGTGTTCAATTTCGGCGAGTCCCCTTGCCTCTCACCATTAGGAGTTGCTTATTACTTTAATCATTATGTCTCTCCATTTCAATCACTGGAATATAGTCACTTTTCTTGAACACATCACTGAGCACTGCTGCAGGTTTAAAATTTTTGGACAAATACCTAGCATGTGGTAAATGATAAACAACTGCAGCAATCTGTAAACAACAACCAAAAGTGCGTTCGCCATTAGCACATTCATAAGTGTAATGTGTCAAACCAGAAATTCAAAAAGTATTGGGCTTGTACCTGAAGAAGCCTCTATAAGCTATGCGAGAAATGTGACGAGATGAAACTTTTAATTTGAGCACATTTGACCCACCTTTTACATATTTAATTCTCAGTTTACCATCTGTATCGACCATTTCCTCCAAAATTGACACAACTTGAGCAAGTTAGTGTGTTCCAGTGAACAGAATTTTTAAATCTCTTCCAGTCATTTCCGGAAAATTTGAAATGTCGTCTGATGTGACTTTTTTGAAAGAAAGTTTCCGACGAAGCCATCATTTTTGTTCTACCTCAGTAGCCAAAGTATTCTGCACATTTCTTTGACTACGCGTTCTATGCGAAATATCATCAAAAGTGTCTACATCAGATTGAAGTCTTTTTCCAAAAGTGTTATAGAGGAACAGCGCGACTCTGAAGTATTATCCAATTTTTGTTATCAGTTTGTCGTCAATTTCGTAATCCAGAAGGCGATATTTTTGTTTGAGTACGCCGTGTACAGATTTTACTGCCCACCGAATTTTTGTGACAAAACGAGATTAGTTGGATTTCATTACACTGGCAGAATAATTGGATACTTCTAATTGCTTTTCGGAGAGACCATATTCACCTACTTAATCGAATAAACTTGAATCACACCTTATAGAAAGGGGGTCCATTAATTTAGACAACTCTAATGCAGTAATACTTGATGTATTAGAATGCACCTTTAGGAGACCAAGATCTTCATAAAATAAATGACTTTTGATCATATGAGTTCGAAATCACCGATTTCCTTGTGCTATGTATATTTTTTTCTTAATATAAGACTACGTTCGAGCTTCTTGAGGGATCGTAGTTAAATTCGTCGTGGAAAAGCAGAGGCAACAATATTTGTATGATGCACAGTCCTTTGAATAGGAAGTTGAATGCGATCAACATCAGGAATTTTATTCTTTGACTTGAGTCTAATTTCAAACGTTGAATCATTATTGATTCATTGTCGGCAGGAGAGGCGGTCTCCTCGTCAGAATTGGAGACATTTTTGAGATATTTTTCATAAATAGAGAATCAAGAACTGTGGCATGGAATGTATCAACAACTATTATTCGGTTTGGTGGAAGAAAAAAGTCATTTGCTTCAGTTGCATTTTTCATTATCTTTTTTGCCCTTCCATTTATTCACGAAAGCGCCACAACCAGCACATTTGACATTTATTTTTGGCTGAAACATTTTCAAATTAAAAAATGAGGTGTTCTAAAGCACAAGTATATAGTACAATGAATACTGCTGATAGATTATAATCAAGTTTTGTTTGAAACAAGTGAATAACGGAATCAGAATAAAAGTATCACACAAGCCGCGTTGGGGTCGCTAGGCTGCGCTACATACATGCATGGCGCCCCGCGACAGTTTTGTTTTTTTAAGCCATGAAGTACCCTTTGAAAAGTTTGACAATATAAGCATTTTTTTCCTGAAAAAATTAGAGGCATATCTCTAAAACATATCCCCAAAAATATGTTGGAAATTTGTTTAACATTTTTTTTACCCCTCTCATTTATTCCGAAAAATTCCAATTTTTTTTTCTATCTAGTCTTATGGGTGACGATAACATATATTTTGATCATCAAAATCGGTTCAGTCGTTTTCGATAAAAATGACTTTTTTTATTTTACTTTTCCCCTACATAACTCCCATAAAAATAAAATTTTTAGGTTATCCTTTGGAGGAATGTTATGTCACATAGATGCCAATTTTTCAGTCTGCATACATCCTTAATTCAAAATAGGAGTAGACCCTGAGTATCTGAAAAAGATGTAATTCTAGTATTCATGAAGTGAAATTGGGTTATTCAATTTTGAGGTTGATCACCAAATTTCTATTAGGTAAATGAAGTACTGACATTTTTTTGTATTATATCATTTCTTTAAAACAATTTTTATCTAAGATTCTCATGTAAGTCATCTCAATCAGTTCTAGCAGAAGATTGCGTTTTACTAACCGTAAAACATCTAGCAAATATGAAAAATTTGAAAACCTGAAATCGACAATCTTCTTCCTACTGCTCTAGGTCTTATTGAAAATAAATAAAGCGTCGTTATCTGATAGAACTCATAAAACTTAGTATATATAGTAGTCATTCATCAAGTCACCAGTGGATAGGCAGGGTCGATTCTGGGTCAAAGCGTAAGACGGAGCCTGGATACAAATGACAAGATGGACTCTGGATACAAATTTTGTGTACTTTTTACAAGACGAAGTGTGGACCAGACCCTCTAAGCCACCAATACACAAGACGGATCCTGACTCAAGCATGAATTTGCAAATGTATCCGTCGAAGATAGAAAATATAGGTGTCAATGAGTCGTAGAGGATGTCGTTTATTATTACTATACCATTAAGACATATCCCTCTCTGGGCAAGCGTAACTCTTTCAGTTCTAGCCTCGTTATACTATCGAGGATCAAGGACTTTATACGGTATGGGTAGGTGAGGTATGTGTGGGAGAAGGTATAGGTTTTATATTCTGCTGTGACAATCTTTTCATCTGTTAACCCTGGTCCACGTACTTTCCCTGTCCCGAAATCAACACCTTCTTCGTCTAACAGATCCATTCTTGAACATTTCTCCATGCATATATTGAACATCTAGGAGGACATAACGCAACCTTGCCTAATGCCCTGCTAAATACCAAACCAATCGCTTAGTTGACCATTTACTCTTACACTCGCTTTACTACCATTATATATTGCTTTTATTTCTCTAAGAAGCCAACCATTCACTCAATACTCTTTCAGAACTTCCCAAAGTTTGGATCTATTTACCTCAACAAGAGCTTTTATGAGATCAACAAATGCACAGGAAACATATTGTTTACTCTCAAACTTTCTTATATGATCTGCCTCAAGCTAAATATTTGATCCGCACATCATCTCCCTGGCATAAATCCACATTGGACTTCCCAGATCTTTTCCTTGGTTATTCCCATGACCTTCTCAATGAGTATTTTTGTAAATATTTTTCCAACGGTACTTCTTAGACTAATCGCTCTATAATTAGTACAGTCTCATTTATCACCTTTTCCTTGCAAATTGGGACGATAATTGCCTTGCTCCAATCACTTGAAACTTCAACATGCACAGCACACGTATTCATGAATTCGTTCAGCCACACAAACAAATATCCGCCACCGCTCTTAAGCATTTCAGCGTGATACCATCCATACCGGCAGCCTTATCATTCTTCAGTTTTTCAATCACGGATATAATGTCGTCGATATTGATTCTTCTTCCGCTACCTTCATCGGGATTGTCTAACGTATACTCTTCAATGTGAAGGTTGTTATGCTCCGTACAATTTCTTGAAAAAATCTCTCATACAGTCTTGCACTTTATCTGAATCCCATACCATTTCACCATCAGCATTCTATATTCCGACTACCTCATTTCTAGTACTCCCTTTCCTAATATTCTTAACCCATTTCAAAAATAATTTATTATTTCCTTCAGAGTCGTTTTGCATTTTTTCATTTCCTTCCGCTTTGATTTTGTTCTTGCTTTCTTTGACTAGTATCTTGGCTTTTCTGTTTTCATCCCTATAACCATATTCTAGTCTAGTCTTATCGTCGCTGAGATCTTAACTATTTAACATTCTGAGTGCGCTTGACTTTTCTCACTGACAGCCACGCGGATTTTATCATTCCACCAAGCATCTCCAGCCTTTCTTCCTAGAGTCACAGTACCGCACACTTCAGATGCACTCTTCAAGATGCCATCCCGTAAAATTATCCGTGGACCCTCTACATTTTTATTGTCCAATTCTGTCTTCCAGTCTTTTTCATGATGTCCTAAATATTTATGCAGCTTTTCACGATATAGCAACTGAACTTCTGGTTTCTGCAAATTCTCTATTCTAACTCGCGTCTGGCTCGGCTTATTATTAATTCTTCTTCCCCTCCACCCTTGACCTAGGATTATCTTTGGAACTAGAAGACAGTAATCCGTTTCGCACTCAGAGCTCTCATCACCCTTGTATCCCTTACAAGCACTCTCAGCCTCTCATCCGCTACAACAAAGTCAATCATACTGTGGCTTTCACCTCTGCACGAAGTATACATATGGATCCTTTTATGTCTGAATCAAGTATTCGTATTAAACAAGCTTCTTTCTTAGCATAAGTTAATCAATTTCGTGCCCCTACCGTTCGTTTTTGGGTCTCTGAAATAGCCCACTACCCTGTCGGTACATTTGCATTGCACACCAACCCAGCCATTCATATCTCCGAGTAAAATTATTCTTTCGCCAGGATCGCAAGTCCCTAACATATCATTTAACGAGTCCCAGAAGGTATCTTTTTAATCCCTCTTGTCACCATCAACTGGAGCGTCGCACGCTGTAATAAATAGTCTTCTGATTCACACTTTTCCCACTTTTATTCTAACCCATAGAAGTCTAGGCGATACACATTCATACTTTTTGACATGTTGTTTTGCTCTCTCATTCATAATCAGCCCGACTCATTGAATACCATATGTAACGCGATGCGAGAAAAGGGACCTATTAGGCAAAAAATCGATTTTCGGATTATGATGAATCCTATAAGTTCTTTAACTGATTTTTCTAGGGGTGCAATCAGAAATTTTGTATCTGCATTATTGCACAAAATATAAAGTATTGAAAGAACCTTTGAACACGTGCGTAGAAGAATAGACGGGAGAACTTGGTCTCGATTTCCGGCTCACGAACGGGAGGAGAAGAGAGTGGGGAAGCACGGTCGAACTGTAAGGAGTGGGGGTCAGAATTCCCCTCTGAGACTTCTCCTCTGCTGCGCCGCTGCGAGCTCAAGATTTCTTCAGTCGCTCGCCCTGTAAAATTTCACTTTTGCCTAGAAGGTCCCTTTTCTCAGATCGCGTCACAAATGCTCAGAAAACTTCCCTGTTTACTCTTGAACTTTATTTATATGATCCAGATTGTGTTTCCCAGATCCATTCTTTTGTTATTCCCATGACCTTACTAATAAGTATATTGGTAAATATTTTTCCCAGATCTATTCTTTTGTTATTCCCATGACCTTACTAATAAGTATTTTAGTAAATATTTTGCCCACGGTACTTAGTAGGCTGATAAGTCTATAATCAGTGCAGTCACATTTATCACCCTTTCCCTTGTAAAGTGAAACGATAATTGAATTTCTTTAATCATTTGGAACCTCCTCGTTCTCAGCACGCATATATATCAATTTGCCCAGCCACACAGAAATATATCCGTCATCACTCTAAAGCATTTCAGCGGTGATACCATCAACACCAGGAGCTCTACCATTCTTTAGATTCCTAATTGCGGACCTAATGTCGCAGATATCAATTCTTATTTCGCCACATACAACGGGATTTTCCTACGTATCCTCTTCTGTGTCGCACTTGTTATGCTCCGTAGCTTCACTTCTACACAATTTCTTGAAAAAATTACTCACATAGTGTTTCACTTTGTCCTTTGTCCGTATCCCAAACCATCTCACCATCAGTGTTCTTAATTCTAACTATCTCAGTGCTAATACTTCCTTTCCTAACCTTCTTGATTCATTTCCAAAATAACTTATCATTTCCTTTACAGGCATTTTGCATTCTTAATATCTTCTGCCGTTTTAATTTTATCCTTGCGTCCTTTGACTAGTATCTTTGCTTATCTGTCTTATCCCTATAATCATTTTCTAATCTAGTTTTTTCCTCATCGATAAAACCATTAATACTATAATCAACTTTATCGAGTACGCTTGCTTTTATCCGCTAATAGCTTCGCGGATTTCATCAATTTACCAAGCATCTCCAGTCATTCTCCGTACAACGTCAGCACCACACACCTCAGATGCACTTTTGAAGATGCTATCCCGTATTATTATTCATGCGCCCTGTACATTTACATTGCCTAATTCCGTCTTTCACTCTTCTCTAGGATGACCTAAATATTCATTCAACTTTCCACGATATTCCTTTTGTACTTCTGGTTTCTGCTGATTCTCTATTTCAACTTGCGTCTGCTTCGACTTATTACTAATTCTGCTTCTCCTCCATCCTTGACCTAGGTTCATTTTTGAGACTATGATGTAGTGATCAGATTTACATTCAGAACCTCTTATCACCCTTGTATCTTTTACTAGACCTCTCAGTCTCTCATCCACTACAACAAAGTCAATCGTACTGTGGCTTTCGCCTCTGCACCAAGTATAAGTGTAGATTATTTTATGTTTGAGCCAAGTATATGTTATAAATTAGCTTTTTTCTAAGCATAAGTATATCAATTTCCGCCCGTAGAATCTCCGAATAGATTCTCTCTCCAGGATTGCAAGTACCTATAGCATCATTAAACGAGTCCTAAAATATATCTTTTATATCACTACTGTAACCATCAACCGGAGAGAAGCATGCTATAATGAATAGCCATTTGAATCCGACTTTCATTCTAACCCATAATAATTTAGGAAACATACATTCATTCCTTCTGACATGCTGTTTTGCTCTCTCATTCGTAACCAGACCGATTTCTTGGCGACCATGTGATTTGTTATCTACTCCTGACCAAGGTTCGAGTCATTTTCTATCTTGTTTATCTCACATTTCTTCTTTTTTGTTTTAGGTTCACGTAAAATATCTAGCTTCCTTCAACGCATTGTATTCCGCAATTCCCTTTGGTTAAGATCATTTACACCTCTAGCATTTCAAACACCCAATCTCCATTTACCGCCTGAAACTTTTCCGAGGGCATGCCTTTCGTCGACAGAAGTGTCAGTCCAATCCGAGGCTACATTATTATTTGTATTGTTTATTATTTAAAACATACACCCAACTACCAACCACCGGACTTCAGTATTTCAAAGGGAAGTATGAAAACGAAGCCAGAACCAAAGGAGTCATGATCGGTTTGTGTTGAATACTGAGGAGGGCAACCTAAAACTAAGATGAAACTCATCCTAATTTTTGCAATTAATTAATTTATAATTTATCTATAATAAAGTGTTTAAAATTATTGTTCTTAACTAATAATCTATGTCTGTAAAGAATATACAGTAAGCAGTATACAATTATATTCTTCTTTACATTGTATTTTATAGTACAGAATCAAGGGTGCGCCTCTTCCCCCCACATGCGCCACTAAGCCCTAGTTTACGGTATTTATGATGTTTCAAAA